>JANAVB010014999.1:4009907-4139907 GCA_029216955.1 Iris pallida | reverse complement strand
CCACTCATGGTCCCTGGCGCCCATACTCCTGGTGTGCACCATTGTTCGGGTGGAAGGCTGGATCCTCTGGGGCTGCTACGAGATCTGGCCAAACAAAACCAGCGGGGTCATGCCCCGAATAGCAAGTACCACAAGGGAGCACAAAAGAGTGAGATAAAACCCAAGCATAATAATAAGACCTGATTCACGAGTTACATGCTTATACCATATCATCGAGACAATACGACACCCTTACAACCAAACAAGGACAAACGGTACCAATATCATGTCGAGATAAGATATATCCTATAACCATGGGCAGGTGAAGGGCTTCTGATTTGCGACTTCGGTCCATAGCCTATCGCAGCACAATAGCCCAATCCAACAACCAAACAAGGACATGGGTTGGACCATGCACCACGATAGTCCATGTTCTTCAGTTGCTAACAGAAGAAAACATATCACAAACAAGTCAGCGTACAAGCGGCCAATCAATCCTACGACTTTTTATGATTTGCCTGGGTTATCCCAGTAATGCATATATAGGAATCCTCAGTTCGTGTCAACCCAGCAGGACTAGCTAAACCATATAATATACATATACACATAGCACTTTGATTATGCATCGGTCCCCCGCAAGGCCACCGTGCTAAAACATTTAACACATAGCACGTAGGAGTCAGATATAGTCATCCATTATAAGCGAATGAAACTGTATCCGTGGTGGCCAACCCGA
Organism: Iris pallida; assembly: GCA_029216955.1. NCBI lineage: Eukaryota > Viridiplantae > Streptophyta > Magnoliopsida > Asparagales > Iridaceae > Iris > Iris pallida. Next base: position 4,139,192 of record JANAVB010014999.1, on the reverse strand, counting down.
CACGTCATGGCTGGACCTAGGGTGGCTAGTATGGCACGATTTTGGGATTCCGTTCCCATCCAATACATCTACCAAATTAAGTTGCTTAGATTAACCCTATCTCTTGATAATGGAATTACATGTCGTAGTCACATGGTCATCCTTCTATATGTCGTACCACAGTACGTGTACCCTAAGTATGAATCCACATCGGCTCAAGGAGTCCCAAATCTGGATCCACGCTTAGTGTAATGCATCAAACATCAATCATTATACCACGATACTATTACTGACCAATTACCATGACTGTACTGGAAGGTACATATGTATTGACATATAACACGAATGATCACTTAGCATGTAGAGTCACACCTCAGTGCACTCATTAAATGGTACCACAGTACATACTAATATTGTATCTCAATACACACTTAGAGCCTGTACCAGCACGTATACAGGTAATCAGGTCAGGAACATGGTCAAGTCAGGAAGTCACACGGACCCCTCGTGACATAAAAGTCACATGTGAATTCAGGTTAAAGTAAGACATGAAGATCCTTAAAGCCAATACAAAGATCTACAACTTTTATGTTGGGAGTTGGAAGAAATTCTGGCCACAAATCAGCCAAATAGGGTATAAAACAGCCAAAATAGGCACTATGCGGCACTATTCAAGCCATACGGCACTATTCATCTCATGCGGCTGTGGCACTATTCATTCCTGCGGTACTATTCATGCGGCTACGGCACTATTTAGCACTCCCATATGTGGCTCGGTACAATACGACACTATGCAGCACTCCCATATGCGGCTCGGCACTATGTGGCCCTATTCATACGGCACTATACGACACTATGCAGCACTCCCATATACGGCTCGGTACTATTCATGTGGCACTATGCAGCACTCCTATATACGGCTCGGTACTATACGGCAATTCTGTATGCGGCTCGGCACTATACGGTACTATGCAGCACTCCCATATACGGCTCGGCACTATACAGCGCTCCCATATGCGGCTCGGCACTATGCGACACTATTAATGCGACACTATGCAGCACTTCCATATGCGGCTCGGCACTATGCGGCACTTCCATATGCGGCTCAGCACTATACAGCACTATGCAGCACTCCCATATGCGGCTCGATACTATACGGCACTCCTATATACGGTTTGACACTATGCGGTACTATGCAGCACTCCCATATGCGGCTCGGTACTATACGGCACTATACGACACTCCTATATGTGGCTCGGCACTATGCGGCACTATACAGCACTTCCATATGCGGCTCGGCACTATTCATGCGGTACTATTTATCGTCCCTGCCAAAACCAGGGCAGATGACATAGAAAATGTTCAAATATTGTTTTGGCCATAACTTCCTCAAAATAAGTCGAAATCTAACTTTTCAAAGGTCAAAATTGGGTAGAATTGAATTTCCTACAACATAGGACCATTAATTTTTAAAAACAACCAAATTTGATAGATCAAAACCATAAAAATCCATAGAACCCTAGTTTTAGAAACTTAGATCTACATAAAACTAGCCATTAAAATCAAAAACTTCAATAACTAAACTTGTAGAGGATGATGAGAAGAACAATATAGACAAATCATATCAAAGATAAATCAAGAAAAAAAATGCAAGAATCTCTCCATTTGGTGCAAGATGTACTTGCCTAAGGATGGTGGTTGAGGGAAATAAATGGAAGAGTGAATAAGGAGAGAGAGTGAGGAAGAGAATATAAATAGGGATTGGGTTGGCTTAAGAAAACCCTAATCTCTAGACATGTTCTAACCCTTCCACCACTAATGACATGCTTAAAAGTTACATGCAACCATTAAATAATAATAAATAGAATTATGCACATGCTAAATACGGGATACCATGTACAGAATTCATGAAAGAATACGTATATCGGGATCGGGGAGTGACAGAAGCAGAGCACCGACACCACTTAGCGCAGGAGTCTGCTGTCATCTGAGGAGTAACAAGGGGGAGTGTTCCAAAGTTCTCCATCGAACTTACTGGTTCTTGGAAGTTGTTTGTGTAGGACGAATCAAGCTTTGAGCGCCGGTGATCATTCACCCCAGCAGGCTGTTCTTCTATCCATCGCCTGTCATCGTTGCTGCTGCTAGCAATTCGATTAGTACATTCTTTTTAGAAGTACTACATTCGTTTGCTACTGTTATAATTTTTTTTTATATTTTTGCAAGCAAGAATCCTCCAAGGATCTCTGTTGTGCACCTTCTTTGAAGTGTTGTATCGAAACGTTATTTTTACAATCGTTTTATTTCTCAAATTTTTATCGAAAATTACGTCCCAGGACTAATATATATATATATATATTGTCACTTCCGTTTCCCGTTATACGTATTTTCGTATGCGTATACGAGATTTCTGGCATTTATTAGGTGGACCGTAGTTAGGCTTGTTTTGCTTAGCCTAGTCTTGGTTTAATCTTGACTTGGTTTATTTGATCGGTTCGGTTCAATTTGACTTGGTCTGACTTGGCTTGGCATGGTTTGAGATGGAGAGGGTTAATATATAACCCAACTCCTTCTCTCTCTTTTCATTCACTTCTTCATTTATTTTCTTCATCTTCTTCATTTACTCCTCCCACCTACCAAGTTCTAGGCAAGTACAACTTACTTCACGATGGATCTCAAGTTTTATTGTTCCATTCTCTTCCTTACTTGATTTTAAGCAACTTTAGAACTTGACATTTTTCATTTTGGTGGATGGATTCATGTAGATCTAAGTGTGTATTATTTTCAGTTTTCTTGGATTTTGATCTATTAAACTTTATTTTTTTTATGTTTTGATTGTTCCATGTTGTAGAGAATTCGATTTTACCCAAAATAGACCTTTGAAAAGTTAGATTTCGACGTGTTTTGAGGAAGTTATGGCCAAAAGCATTTTTGGCCATTTTATAGTTCATCTGTCCTGATTTTGGCAGGGACGATTGTCACCCTCATTTTCTCGTATTTTCTGTATTTTGTATTTATACTCGTATCTGGATTTTGGCATATATTTTTATTTTTCTCAACTTGTGGAATTTCGGTATTTTTCGTATTTTGGGTTTTGTCATGGCTCGCTTTTAATTGGTTTGGGTTGGTTTGGTTTGGTTTAATGTGTATTGGAACACCTTAGCCTATGCTCCACCCTCAACACACCACATCCCACCCTCTTATTATTCCCACCTAACACTCTCTCTCTTCATTACCTCCTCCATTTATTTCTTCTTCTTTTTCTTCCTCCACACAACTCTCCACACCCATAGGCAAGTGCACCTTGCCACCACATGAGAATCCTATTTTATTTGTCCATTTGCTAGATTAGGACTTGGTGATCAACTTTAGAACTTGGCATTTTGTGATTTGGAGTCTCCATTGTTCTAGATCTATATTTTCTCTATTTTCGGTTTTATATGGTTTTGATCTATTTGAGTTGGATTTTTATGGGTTTTGATGTTTCTATGTGGAAGAGAATTCAATTTCACCCAAGTTAGAACTTCGAAAATCCGGATTTGGAGTTCGGATGGCCAAGTTATAAACTTTTGAAGCTTTGGGTTCAACCATGGAGTTCTTGCTGTTTGGAGAAGACATTGAGAAGTGTGCAGAGCTTCTTAGCTTACGCCACTGAGCTGCGCACGCTTTTTAGCGCTGCGTACACAAACTTGGGTACGCTTCCTGTTAGAAGCATGTCTCCTGGGTATGCTTCCTGTTGGAAGCGTGTCCCTTGCGTACGCAGACTTGAGTGTGCCTTGGTACGCAGACTTGAGTGTGCCTTGGTATGCAGCTCTCCTGCGTGCGTGACATTTTGCGTACGCAGCTCTCTTGCGTGCGTGACTTTTCGCGTACGCAGCTCTCTTGCGTGCGTGACTTTTCGCGTACGCAGCTCTCTTGCATGCGTGACTTTTCGCGTACGCAGCTCTCCTGCGTGCGTGACTTTTCGCGTACGCCGCTCTCCTGCGTGCGTTGTAATGCCCCGCTCCGCACGGCGCATTACGCTGAAGCGTTGACTCGACGAGTCGCGTGGACCGAAAGAATGTATCGATGCAAAACGATACGAGAGCTAAGTTGTCCCGAGCAACGCATCGAACTAAGTCGATGCGAAGAGTTGCCTTGTCCCTAAGAATGCATCGAGTGAATCGATGCGAAGCGCCGCGTTGCCCCGAAGGATGAGTGCATTGAATCGACTCGAAGATTCTAAGAAATCGAATCGACCAAGGCGCAAGTCCGAATCGAAGCAAGTATTGATTTTAGTTGGTTTCGTGTGCAGGTCATACTTTGACGGGAAAATATTAGAGGTCGATCTTTTGCAATATTTAGTAAGGGGTCCGCGAAATCAAGTCGTCGCCTTGCGACGGGCTGAGACTTGGGCATGCTAAGGCGAATTGGGCGTATAACTCAACGAAGCACGAAGTGCTCGAATGGCTAAGTCAGGAGAGTGGCCGTGCAACAAAGTTAGGGAATCGAGCCGCACCGGCTCGGCGAAATGACGAAGGCGTATCGACTCAAGGTGGGAGGATTGACTTCTTTTTACTCCTTCATTCGATAAGTCAAATATATCATTTGTATGCTAAAAGTTAACCTATCGACGCCACGGGCGTGGTCCGATCGGAGATAAAACATAGTGTGAGTCGAACACTAAGTCAGAACAATTGAATTAAAACGTGCATCCTATGCACGAGTCGCTATGGAACATTGGATATCGCTAAGGCGAGCGCCTCGGTGCGTAAGCCGCAAGAACATGGGATAACTGTACTCGGCGAGTGCCTTAGTGCACGAACCATACCGTGCCTTCAAGCACGAGTTAGAACGGCTAGAACATTGAAAGACAATAGGCGAGCGCCCTAGCGCGCAAGCCCCGAACATTGAATGCTAAGTTATAGAACATGGGAATATGGTCGAAACGTGCCTACGTGCACGTGAGAATAAAAGATGGCTTCGTTGCGAGAGAATACAGTTGTGGCATAAATGTGGCAGAACTGTCGGCTATGACATGGTGCCTCGAAAGATGTTCGGGATCTTCGGGTCGTTCAGTTGACGAGCATTGAGTTGAGGCACGATGCCATTGAACCATTGAAACGAAGCAAGAAACGTAAGAACACAGAAAGTTAACAAAAGAGACGCGAGATGATAAGTCTGAGTCTCGGACTCAAGACTATGTTTGGTTGTTTGAAAATGATGGCTTGAAAAATAGGGCGTTGCATGGTCGAATGGGATGGACTTGAGATAATTGCGATGATATCTTCCGTGCACGGAACGTTCCCTCCGAACGGGTGCGCCGGGGCACCGGGACCGTTCGGCCTAGGAGGGATATAATCTTTGATAGGCGCACATCTGCGAATCGTCCGATTAGCACTCGGTCGTAAATGTGAGAAGCCGCAAATGATGGTAGGCACGCGGTAAGTTTCGGTTGTTGGGATTGCAACCCAACCCGTGAAACGCCGGGCTACCCAAATTCGAGAGAGAAAAGAAGGAGAGAAAAGAAAGTAAGGAAAAAGAAAGAGAAACTCCTTTAGTCCATTCCGGCGCGGATACGCCCACGACCTTCATATAGTTAAGGAACGATGGGTTGAAGGTGTAGGCGCAGATGCGTCCCGCATAGAGATCCTGCTTAGAGATGCACATATAACATGACAGGGAAGGATTACGACGTATTCACCTTGCGTCGGTGCAAGGGCGAGTGCGTCGACTCGGTAAGAAGTCGCGCCACGAATCAAACACGAGATTGCTTGTTTGCTGGTCTATTCAATTCGATAACATGCTTGCCATGCTTATATGTTTTACGCTTTCAAAGATGCCATGAAATTGACCCTAAGGAGAACATAGCAAGATCATAAGCTAAGTTGCATGATTCAACGTAAATATTAAAGATGTCGGTTGGGAAAGATGATCTTTGCTTCAGTACATGCGAGGACGAACGTACTGATCCCCCACCAGCTTCATGCAGGGTGCAGGGAATGGATTGCTCACGGCGAAGCGTTGCTTGAACGTGTTAAGGCTTGGAATGCCGAAGCGCATTGAAGCGTGCTATCGCATTGACGCTCGGACTACGCAGCTGGATTGATGCGGCCGAGATATAGAAGGCATGATGTATGGAACGGAGAAATCCTTTGTGGGCAAGAGAGAACCTGAGTGTTGTAGCCAATCTGGCATGTATTGTTAGGCTATCAAAAGCCATTGTAATCTCAGTTTTCGAATATCAATAAAGAGAATTGTTTCGTATACTCTGTTTTCCTTTCGTTGTTGAATCAAATCAAAAGATAACCATTTGAGAACTTGTCATCTTGCCTTGCACGAGCGCAACTCCAGGCTCGTGCGGCATCACGCCCCCTGCGAGGACGATGATTCGGGTGATTCCGGGTCGGGGCGTGACAAATTGGTATCAGAGCTCTAGGCTCAATTTCCTCTGGACGCTTGTTTCATTTCAGTTCAAAAAGTTGCCCACCACCACTTGATATCACTCTTGACTCTACTCGATGCCGCACTGGATGTTCCATACAATAAGTCTAATACAAATCATGAAATTTTGCCGCATGTGTTTTGGAAATTTCATGATGTTTGCTAAGAAAGTCGCGAAGGGTATATTGCATTGAATGCAAACGAGCCGTAAGAATGTTAGTTGCTGCAAGCGCAACAAATTGTGGAATACGATTTGAGATATTGTGGCAATGTAACATGTCGAATGAGAAATAAAATCGTGCACGAGGTGCAGCGAGTTAATGTGATTATGCGTTAAAATGAAAGTGGAAAGCGATAGCCAATACCGATGTGTTAAACGGATTGTGCATTGACTTGTAAAGTCGAGAGTAATTCGTTGCACGAGGTACGGTAAATGTCGGAAATGATCGTTGCACGATGTGCAACGCGTATTGAACGTAGAAATCATTGCACGTGGTGCAACGCATATCAAATTAATCGTTGCACGAAGTGCGAAGGAAATTGGAAATGAATCGTTATGCAAGGTGAAATGAAAGTGTCGGAAATAAATCGTAGCACGATGTGCAACGCGTGTCGGAACTAAAATTTGTTGCACGGGGTGCAACGCATGTCCAAATAAATTGTTGCACGAGATGCAACGTAAGGAAAGTATCGAAAGAATTAAAATTGTAAATCGATAGAACGAATCGTTCGGTTGCGCACCAAACTTATGTTGGCAAACGAGAACATTGACCGAATCGTGTCGGGTTTTGATAGAATCAAAGTTACGGTTGTGATCAAGCACGATCACTGCGGAAATCGTAAGTCGGAAGAGATTGTCGGTTTGTACTAAGTATAGTACGAGGGAAATGGCTTGATTTCCGAGTGGTATATGCCATACCACGTAGGCGATGAATGACTCGATTCCGAGTGGTATATGGTATAGCACTTGTGCGATAAATTTCATCGACGCGTTGTGAGAATTGCGGAAAGTTTGTCCGCAACGGACGGGGGAGTACCGAGACTCGATTGAAAATTTGTATGACGGTATGTTGATGCAAGTGTTCTTCGAAATTCGGTTGGGACGATAAGGCGAGACTCGTATCGATGAACGATACGTTGGACGAAAGTTATAAGTTGGTCGGACGACCGAGACTTGCGAATTGATTTTGCCTTGATGCAATAATCGGATCGACGGGAAGGGAAAAATTTGAACTTATAAATGAGTCGCACGACTTGCGATCTCAGTAGAAACGTTGGGCGAGACGAATCGAATCGTACGACTTGCGATCTCGATAGAAATGTTGGGCGATGTGAATTGTAATCGTATCGTACGATGTGCGATTTCGGTAAGAAAGTTGGTTGACGCGAGTAATTGTGCCTAAGAAATAGTTGGTTACGCTACGGCGACACTCATTTGAGTACGACTGGAAAACACGCGAAACTTAGAGGGCATGATCGTATAACTCGAGGGCACGATGTTGGATAATCGGTAACTCGGTTACGCGATCAAAGTATAGCGGGATGCGGCGAATCGGAGAACGAGTAGATGCGTATGGAAAAGTTGTTGCGAACTTGGATGTATGCAAGGCGAGTTAAGTTGACGTTGAAACAGATTCAAAGTTGACCCTTACGTTATCGAAATGGATACGGCGTATCGAGATCGATACGTAAGGAAACGTAAGCGATGTGAGAATGCAAAATGGAGTGCACCTTGCACTATCAAAATTTTGTGAGTAAGGATTCGAGAATGAACGAACTTGGTTGATTGTAAATTTTGTGATTGATCAAGGACGAGACTATAAGTCATCGACGATTTGCTCGATGCGTATAGCAGCTCGTGTGTCGACCCGCAAATAAGATGGACTCGAACTTAATACGAGTAGATGCATCGCGAATAGCAGAATCATTGACGGTAGGGCATGACTTGCCTCGGAGGATAGTTGCGCATCAGTTGCGCCGATAGAAATGGTTGTGTCCGAAATTGGGTATTCGCATAGAATCGTCGGAACGTGATTTGGCTCCGAAATAAGATATAGCATGGTTCGTATTAAACTGTCCTTCGTTAATGATCCACAATTATCGAGCGTAGCTTCGGGGCAGCTGACCCTAGAAGACTTGACCGCCAAATCAAATTGAATACTGCAGACCGTAAGATGACCCATGCGATATCGCATATGGGATTGCACCGATAACAAATATAACACGGTGCATGTTGATGATAAGTCTAGGCGATTGCGAGGAACGTGCTATGCGCGAGAGGGAACGATAAGGGAATGGCTTACGAGTCATGTCGTTAGATCCGGATTCACCTTGCAATTGAGCTTGCGTGAATCGAAATTATGTTCAATGTTGCGAGACGGATAAGTTGGGAATTTGGCTAGTGATTTCCTACTCATTAGGAAATTGAATGTAAAGACGCGTCGTTAAGACATTCGTGTCAAGGCGATCGTTGCCTTGAGCACCATCACCTTGATGTAAACTTTCGTGTCGGATAGATTGTGGCCTTTGTGCAATGTCAATTTAAACTTACGTCGGGAGAATCTAAGCACGGTGCCTTGGAAAGTAACCTAGCGGGCGTAGCCCTGAATGTTGATGCATTTGCAAGTCAACAAAGAGAATCGTATCGAGACAAGTTGCGAGCGAGACTTCGAAAATAGTTGGATAGCGACTTCGAATGCAAGGCGTTGCGGAGACTCGTTGTGATTGGATGCGCGACGGCTTGACGCAATGCGTAGAATTGATAGTCCCGATAAAACATACGAAAAGAGAAATGCGATTTTGAATCGCGTCGCGTGCAGTGACCTTGTTGAATGAATCGCGTGTGTATCAATATGCATATGCGATGAAATTTCGAGAACAGTTGCTAAGGATAAGTCCGATCGAGAGTACGAGATGACAAGCATAGGATTGAAATTTACCTGTCAGCTTTGTTCTAATTTGCTACGACTGGGCTTGGTCGAAATACATATATCTTCGGGACGCCTTGAATATAGGTACGAATCCAAATCGAGTTGTATACAAATTCAAATCGAGCTGCAGGGATGACTTTGAAATGCTAGTGAAAAGCTTGCGAGATATTATGAAATCGAACAACATTGGTGGGACGAGATCGTGAAACGATCTATAAAACACTTATTAAGAGTGTTGGTTTTGGTTCGAGGACGAACCTTGTTTTGAGTGGTATATTCTGTAATGCCCCGCTCCGCACGGCGCATTACGCTGAAGCGTTGACTCGACGAGTCGCGTGGACCGAAAGAATGTATCGATGCAAAACGATACGAGAGCTAAGTTGTCCCGAGCAACGCATCGAACTAAGTCGATGCGAAGAGTTGCCTTGTCCCTAAGAATGCATCGAGTGAATCGATGCGAAGCGCCGCGTTGCCCCGAAGGATGAGTGCATTGAATCGACTCGAAGATTCTAAGAAATCGAATCGACCAAGGCGCAAGTCCGAATCGAAGCAAGTATTGATTTTAGTTGGTTTCGTGTGCAGGTCATACTTTGACGGGAAAATATTAGAGGTCGATCTTTTGCAATATTTAGTAAGTGGTCCGCGAAATCAAGTCGTCGCCTTGCGACGGGCTGAGACTTGGGCATGCTAAGGCGAATTGGGCGTATAACTCAACGAAGCACGAAGTGCTCGAATGGCTAAGTCAGGAGAGTGGCCGTGCAACAAAGTTAGGGAATCGAGCCGCACCGGCTCGGCGAAATGACGAAGGCGTATCGACTCAAGGTGGGAGGATTGACTTCTTTTTACTCCTTCATTCGATAAGTCAAATATATCATTTGTATGCTAAAAGTTAACCTATCGACGCCACGGGCGTGGTCCGATCGGAGATAAAACATAGTGTGAGTCGAACACTAAGTCAGAACAATTGAATTAAAACGTGCATCCTATGCACGAGTCGCTATGGAACATTGGATATCGCTAAGGCGAGCGCCTCGGTGCGTAAGCCGCAAGAACATGGGATAACTGTACTCGGCGAGTGCCTTAGTGCACGAACCATACCGTGCCTTCAAGCACGAGTTAGAACGGCTAGAACATTGAAAGACAATAGGCGAGCGCCCTAGCGCGCAAGCCCCGAACATTGAATGCTAAGTTATAGAACATGGGAATATGGTCGAAACGTGCCTACGTGCACGTGAGAATAAAAGATGGCTTCGTTGCGAGAGAATACAGTTGTGGCATAAATGTGGCAGAACTGTCGGCTATGACATGGTGCCTCGAAAGATGTTCGAGATCTTCGGGTCGTTCAGTTGACGAGCATTGAGTTGAGGCACGATGCCATTGAACCATTGAAACGAAGCAAGAAACGTAAGAACACAGAAAGTTAACAAAAGAGACGCGAGATGATAAGTCTGAGTCTCGGACTCAAGACTATGTTTGGTTGTTTGAAAATGATGGCTTGAAAAATAGGGCGTTGCATGGTCGAATGGGATGGACTTGAGATAATTGCGATGATATCTTCCGTGCACGGAACGTTCCCTCCGAACGGGTGCGCCGGGGCACCGGGACCGTTCGGCCTAGGAGGGATATAATCTTTGATAGGCGCACATCTGCGAATCGTCCGATTAGCACTCGGTCGTAAATGTGAGAAGCCGCAAATGATGGTAGGCACGCGGTAAGTTTCGGTTGTTGGGATTGCAACCCAACCCGTGAAACGCCGGGCTACCCAAATTCGAGAGAGAAAAGAAGGAGAGAAAAGAAAGTAAGGAAAAAGAAAGAGAAACTCCTTTAGTCCATTCCGGCGCGGATACGCCCACGACCTTCATATAGTTAAGGAACGATGGGTTGAAGGTGTAGGCGCAGATGCGTCCCGCATAGAGATCCTGCTTAGAGATGCACATATAACATGACAGGGAAGGATTACGACGTATTCACCTTGCGTCGGTGCAAGGGCGAGTGCGTCGACTCGGTAAGAAGTCGCGCCACGAATCAAACACGAGATTGCTTGTTTGCTGGTCTATTCAATTCGATAACATGCTTGCCATGCTTATATGTTTTACGCTTTCAAAGATGCCATGAAATTGACCCTAAGGAGAACATAGCAAGATCATAAGCTAAGTTGCATGATTCAACGTAAATATTAAAGATGTCGGTTGGGAAAGATGATCTTTGCTTCAGTACATGCGAGGACGAACGTACTGATCCCCCACCAGCTTCATGCAGGGTGCAGGGAATGGATTGCTCACGGCGAAGCGTTGCTTGAACGTGTTAAGGCTTGGAATGCCGAAGCGCATTGAAGCGTGCTATCGCATTGACGCTCGGACTACGCAGCTGGATTGATGCGGCCGAGATATAGAAGGCATGATGTATGGAACGGAGAAATCCTTTGTGGGCAAGAGAGAACCTGAGTGTTGTAGCCAATCTGGCATGTATTGTTAGGCTATCAAAAGCCATTGTAATCTCAGTTTTCGAATATCAATAAAGAGAATTGTTTCGTATACTCTGTTTTCCTTTCGTTGTTGAATCAAATCAAAAGATAACCATTTGAGAACTTGTCATCTTGCCTTGCACGAGCGCAACTCCAGGCTCGTGCGGCATCACGCCCCCTGCGAGGACGATGATTCGGGTGATTCCGGGTCGGGGCGTGACATGCGTGACTTTTCGCGTACGCCGCTCTCCTGCGTGCGTGACTTTTCGCGTACGCCGCTCTCCTGCGTGCGTGTCTTTTCGCGTACGCAGCTTTCCTGCGTGCGTACTTTAGCTCTCCTGCGTGCGTATTTTTTTACGTACACTGTGCGTGCCCTTGTACGTACGCTGCACCCTGAACCCCTTGCTTAACCCATTGGCTCTAGGAGTATTGGTTTTATTTTTCGACTTGGTTTCTTTGTTTGTGGATTGAGTTTTCCTGAGATCTGTTCAACACAGCACGACTATCTTGACCCGACACGGCCTAACACGGTTTTCAAGTAATTGTTTATGACTAGTACGGTTTTCTGTGGTTTATGATTCTGGTATTCTCTGATCTCCTTGCTAATGACCCAGTGGGGTGCACACCTAACTTGTAACTTGTAATTAATCCTTGTGACTTGATAACTTGATAGTGGCCCATGGCGGCGCACTCCTGACTTGTAGCATGACTTGGTAACTTAATGCTGTTGCGAAGGTTAACACGACTTGACAAGAATAAATGGCCTGGACACCGTGGGTGAATGTGTTTGTACAAATGAATCTGTCTTGTCTTGCATCATGTCTAGGACATGAATCCCTGGTTTCCCACGGTCAGGGATTCATACTGAATATGGCTAGGATTAATGACTAGATTGATCAAATAGTTCATGGAGAATTTCCCAGTTACCCGTTGCCCCTTTGGTCCCGGCCTTATATATATATATATACTTGGGATTTGTTGCTATCCGTCGAGATGAGCGCACTTCCAGCCCGCCGTCGAGCGTGGTACCTTAGGACACATGTATTTTACTACAGTATGTCTGCTATATCCTGCTATCTTTTCCTTTTCTTGCTGGGATCACTCAGGTAGTAACAAACAGGTAACCGGACTTGGAATTCTCATTGCATCTTGCTAGTAACTAGGCCTGTGATAACCCTAGTTAGTTAAAGTAGCAAGCCGTATTTATTGCTTGGCCGTGATTGATTGGATGGAGTCTAGTCCAGCCTTGTCTCGTTCTGATCCTGTACAATTTCTGACATGACACGCTTACTCGTGCTTTATCTTATTTCTATATCATGAATAATTGCATGACCAGATTTCTTATATTTATCTTGCCGATAAATGGTAGAAGAAACCAAGTTCTGTTCAGACGAAGGGTTACAACCTCGGTCCTTGTTTGGTTTACGGGTTGTAACCTGGTTATCTGAATAGTCCCATGGTTATCTTATCGTATATCATCCTGTCATGCTTTCTATATGTTCTGTCTTTTATCGATTCTGTACAAGATTGTCTTTTATATTCACCTATCATGCTTTTCTTAAATTACTATCTCTTATTATGTAATTATATTATTGTGCTAATTTGCTGGCTTTAGTTCTTATTTTGTGGCCTCCTTTGTGGCACTTGCTCTTTCTGGGGTCTGACCCAGCTGGTTTTGTATGGCCAGATACCGGAGCAGCAGCAAAGGATCTACCTGCTTTCCAGCCAGATGGTGACCACTAGAGGGAATCCTGACAACGAGTGGGTTTCTTTTATTCTTCCACTGTAATTGTACATTATTCTTTTGAGGCATTTAGCCGACGAGCACTTGTTAGCTCGATGTACTTTATTTACTGTCTGCCTACGGGCTGTAAACATGATTGGCAACTCGAGGTTGATCATGTATGACTTAACTCTTGCTAGTCCTTATATTTTGTACGACTAGCTTCATGATCATCTGGATATGTAATGTTTGGGATGCCTTACAATTGTATATTTGGTGATCTGATATCTTGTAACTATTGCTAGTTGGTTGAGATTGAGACAATAGGATAATTTATGACCTTAAGAGACTGATGGCTTGTAGATAAACCCTCATATTTCTAGACAGCCGTGACCGTATAATGAGATGGATTCCATTTCATTATACGTACCTGGCTGTGTCCGCCCCCGCTCTCCAGTATTTTGGTTCTGGGGCGTGACATGGTTTAAGTGGTGGCCCATGCAGGTCTTGTCAATCAAGAAATGTGAGGGTTTACCGGATAGATGTCTCAATCTGTACTCGCCTTTGATCTCCACTCGTATCTTCTTATCTCCTTAGATCCCTGACTTGATAACATACTTGCATTATTATTCTATCCTGGTCCTTCCTTAATATTCCTGACGTCATTGCTTCAGTGGCATCATTCCTGTTGATCAGCCAGAAAAAGTTTGGCCGGCAGACCAGCAACAACAAGAAGATCAAGATTAGTCCTCCGCAGCCGCCTCCCGAGCCATGCCTTCTGGAGAACCAATGCCCCCAGTCCAGCCAGTTCAGCCAGCAGGGTCAGAGGATGGGGTCTTGATAGGGCTCATCCGTGAGTTGCTTGCATCTCAGGACCGTCGAGGTGATGCCTTGCAGCAAGCAGTACAAGATGCTATGAGCGGAATTGGTCCTCGAGGGAACAGTGCGGTCAACAATTTCAAGCGCCTGAACCCTCCCTTCTTCGATGGCAGCGAGGATACTATTGCTGCAGATGCCTGGCTACAGGACATTGAAGTTATCTTGGAGGCAGCCAGGACCCCTGAAGCAGAGAAGGTGGCGGTGGTGCGCCTGCAGTTACTAGACCTAGTCCGCAGCTGGTGGGCTATGCAAGCAGCAAATTTAGGTACGCCTGTCATGTGGGCGGTATTCAGTGATATGTTTCAGACCAAGTACTTTGACGCAGTGGCTAGATATGACCTGCAAACCAGGTTTAGTAATCTCAGGCAGATGAACAGGACGGTCGACGGATATGCGGCCGAGTTTTCAAGGTTGAGTCGGTTTGCTCCCACCTTGGTGGCAACTGAGCTAGACAGAGCACAGCAATTTCAGAAGGGGCTCCACTTGGAGATCATATTGGCAGTAGAGCAGTTCGAGCACAGAACTTTTGATGCCGTCTTGCGAGCAGCGAGGAGGCATGAGTACACTTCCCGAAGGATAGCGGACCGGACTGGAGATCGAAAGCGGTCTCGCGACCAGATGAACCAATCCTCAGCACTGGCCCTGGCAGCTAGGCCCCTGACCATTGGAGCTACGAGAACAGATTCGGTTACCTCCTTACAGCATTCTGCCCCGACCTATCCCCAGTAGCAGAAGCAGAAGCGGCCTTTCGCAAAGGGTTGTTCTCATTGCGGGAAGCCGGGACATGTTATTACTGAGTGCCGCAGAGCACAGGGATTGTGCTTGGTTTGTGGTTCGCCGGACCACATGATAGGATCTTGTCCGTTCAGAAACAGATCATCGTCGACAGTAACTAGTCCCTCGGTTATGGGACCAGCACTAGCACCAGAACCAGCTCCAGTTCACCAACCACAGCAGCTCCCGTTCCCGGGTCCATTACCGTCTCAGGCCCAGGCCTTCCAGCAACAGAGGCCTCAACAGTTCGCCCTGGCCCAGGCCCAGATCCAGAATCGGCAGAGAGGTATCTGTGTCCTATTGTCTTGCTTTCTACCGTCGTTATGCGGGACACATGTCATGTTTTATGTATCCTAATTACAACGGTATATCCCGGCCCGAGCCATGTCCTAGATCATTCGAAAACGGTTATTGGTACCAACCTTTTCGTATGAGGAGAGGCCCGTGTCCCTGTTTGACCAAGAAGAGAGACCTTAAGCGCAAGACTATCAGTTTAGTTCGTGTTGTTTGAGTTCATCGCTCCTTGGGAGAGTCAAAACGTGGGAGTGTGAGGATAATATCCGATCACGTTATCCCAATCGGTTTGGCTTGTGAGGCGTAATATCTTCCTTATGCCTTGCACTTCGATTCCTTGTTTGCGTGTATGATTGTATGATTGATTGGTAGCATAGATTGCTTGCGATAGTATAGCTGTTCCGACATCTCTAGCCTCTTGATTAAATTCCGAGGACGGAATTCTTTTAAGGTGGGTAGAGTTGTCACCCTCATTTTCTCGTATTTCCCGTATTTCGTATTTATACTCGTATCTGGATTTTGGCATGCATTTTTATTTTTCTCAACTTGTGGAATTTCGATATTTCTCGTATTTGGGGTTTTGTCATGGCTCGGTTTTAATTGGTTTGGGTTGATTTGGTTTGGTTTAATGTGTATTGGAACACCTTAGCCTATGCTTCACCCTCAACACACCACATCCCACCCTCTTTATAATCCCCACCTAACACTCTCTCTCTTCATTACCTCCTCCATTTATTTCTTCTTCTTTTTCTTCCTCCACACAACTCTCCACACCCATAGGCAAGTGCACCTTGTCACCATATGAGAACCCTATTTTATTTGTCCATTTGCTAGATTAGGACTTGGTGATCAACTTTAGAACTTGGCATTTTATGATTTGGAGTCTCCATTGTTCTAGATCTAAGTAATCCCTATTTTCGATTTTACATGGTTTTGATCTATTTGAGTTGGATTTTTATGGGTTTTGATGTTTCTATGTGGAAGAGAATTCAATTTCACCCAAGTTAGAACTTCGGAAATCCGAATTTGGAGTTCGGATGGCCAAGTTATGAACTTTTGAAGCTTTGGGTTCAACCATGGAGTTCTTGCTGTTTGGAGAAGACAGTGAGCAGTGTGCAGAGCTTCTTAGCTTACGCCACTGAGCTGTGCGCGCTTTTTAGCGCTGCGTACGCAGACTTGGGCACGCTTCCTGTTGGAAGCGTGTCTCCTGGGTACGCTTCATGTTGGAAGCGTGTCTCCTGGGTACGCTTCCTGTTGGAAGCGTGTCCCTTGCGTACGCAGACTTGAGTGTGCCTTGGTACGCAGACTTGAGTGTGCCTTGGTACGCAGCTCTCCTGCGTGCGTGACTTTTCGCGTACGCAGCTCTCTTGCGTGCGTGACTTTTCGCGTACGCAGCTCTCCTGCGTGCGTGACTTTTCGCGTACGGAGCTCTCTTGCGTGCGTGACTTTTCGCGTACGCAGCTCTCCTGCGTGCATGACTTTTCGCGTACGCAGCTCTCCTGCGTGCGTGACTTTTCGCGTACGCCGCTCTCCTGCGTGTGTGACTTTTCGCGTACGCCACTCTCCTGCGTGCGTGTCTTTTCGCGTACGCAGCTTTCCTGCGTGCGTACTTTAGCTCTCCTGCGTGCGTATTTTTTTTGCGTACACTGTGCGTGCCCTTGTGCGTACGCTGCACCCTGAACCCCTTGCTTAACCCATTGGCTCTAGGAGTATTGGTTTTATTTCTCGACTTGGTTTCTTTGTTTGTGGATTGAGTTTTCCTGAGATCTGTTCAACACAGCACGACTATCTTGACCCGACACGGCCTAACACGGTTTTCAAGTAATTGTTTATGACTAGTACGGTTTTCTGTGGTTTATGATTCTGGTATTCTCTGATCTCCTTGCTAATGATCCAGTGGGGTGCACACCTAACTTGTAACTTGTAATTAATCCTTGTGACTTGATAACTTGATAGTGGCCCGTGGCGGCGCACTCCTGACTTGTTGCATGACTTGGTAACTTAATGTTGTTGCGACGGCTAACACGACTTGACAAGAATAAATGGCCTGGACACCGTGGGTGAATGTGTTTGTACAAATGAACCTGTCTTGTCTTGCATCATGTCTAGGACATGAATCCCTGGTTTCCCACGGTCAGGGATTCATACTGAATATGGCTAGGATTAATGACTAGATTAATCAAATAGTTCATGGAGAATTTCCCAGTTACCCGTTGCCCCTTTGGTCCCGGCCTTATATATATATATATACTTGGGATTTGTTGCTATCCGTCGAGATAAGCGCACTTCCAGCCCGCCGTCGAGCGTGGTACCTTAGGACACATGTATCTTACTACAGTGTGTCTGCTATATCCTGCTATCTTTTCCTTTTCTTGCTGGAATCACTCAGGTAGTAACAAACAGGTAACCGGACTTGGAATTCTCATTGCATCTTGCTAGTAACTAGGCCTGTGATAACCCTAGTTAGTTAAAGTAGCAAGCCGTATTTATTGCTTGGCCGTGATTGATTGGATGGAGTCTAGTCCAGCCTTGTCTCGTCCTGATCCTGTACAATTTCTGACATGACACGCTTACTCGTGCTTTATCTTATTTCTATATCATGAATAATTGCATGACCAGATTTCTTATATTTACCTTGCCGATAAATGGTGGGAGAAACCAAGTTCTGTTCAGATGAAGGGTTACAACCTCGGTCCTTGTTTGGTTTACGGGTTGTAACCTGGTTGTCTGAATAGTCCCATGGTTATCTCATCGTATATCATCCTGTCATGCTTTCCATATGTTCTGTCTTTTATCGATTCTGTACAAGATTGTCTTTTATATTCACCTATCATGCTTTTCTTAAATTACTATCTCTTATTATGTAATTATATTGTTGTGCTAATTTGCTGGCTTTAGTTCTTATTTTGTGGCCTCCTTTGTGGCACTTGCTCTTTCTGGGGTCTGACCCAGCTGGTTTTGTATGGCCAGATACCGGAGCAGCAGCAAAGGATCTACCAGCTTTTCAGCCAGATGGTGACCACTTTAGAGAATCCTGGCAACGAGTGGGTTTCTTTTGTTCTCCCACTGTAATTGTACATTATTCTTTTGAGGCATTTAGCCGACGAGCACTTGTTAGCTCGATGCACTTTATTTACTATCTGCCTACGGGCTGTAAACATGATTGGCAACTCGAGGTTGATCATGTATGACTTAACTCTTGCTAGTCCTTACATTTTGTACGACTAGCTTCATGATCATCTGGATATGTAATGTTTGGGACGCCTTACAATTGTATATTTGGTGATCTGATATCTTGTAACTATTGCTAGTTGGTTGAGATTGAGACAATAGGATAATTTATGACCTTAAGAGACTGATGGCTTGTAGATAAACCCTTATATTTCTAGACAGCCGTGACCGTATAATGAGATGGATTCCATTTCATTATACGTAGCTGGCTGTGTCCGCCCCCGCTCTCCAGTATTTTGGTTCTGGGGCGTGACAACGATAAATAGTGCCGTATGAATAGTGCCGCAGCCACATGAGCATAAATAGTGCCGTAGCCGCAGAAATGAATAGTGCCACATGAATAGTACCGCAGCCGCATGAGCATGAAAAGTGCCGCAGCCGCAGGAATGAATAGTACCGCAGCCGCATGAGATGAATAGTACCGCAGCCGCATGAGATGAATAGTGCCGCAGCCGCAGGCATGAATAGTACCACAGCCGCATGGATAAATAGTGCCGCATAAATAGTACCGTAGCCGCATGGATGAATGGTGCCGCAGGAATGAATAGTGCCGAAAATGCCGCATAGGGCATATTTTGGCTGTTTTAAGTCCTATTTGGCCGAATTGTGGTCCGAATTTCCCCCAACTTCCAACATGAAAGTTGTAGATCTTTTTTTTGGCTTCAAGAATATGTTATTAGCTATTTTATGCAAGTTTTTCTTATTCATGATAATGTAAGCATAGAACACGATAATGGCCTATTAAGGCACACTCTTAGCCAGTAACAAGTAACAAGTAACATGACATGATAGTGGCCCGTCGTGGCGCACTCTTGATAAGTAAACCTAACATAATAATTAAATGAAAGAGTTGGATTAGGTGTTCAAAACAGGCTAAGAGTATGCCTTAACAATATGGAGCCCGGGCTCGGGTCCGGTCGAGCCGGGTCGGGTCAAAATCGGACAGGAGGCAATAATTGAATTATTTTAGGTATTTATAATCATGGGTAAATAAGTAGCATGTGGGGGCTCAAATAAATGGGACACAAGTGGCAGACGGGTAGTAGGCTCAAAACAGGCCAGGGCCATATATTGGGTCGTCTGGATTGGACCGATGTCGGGCCCGAAAATTAAGTTGGAAATTAAATCAGGTTTTACGGTAGATAATTAATTGGCCTAAATTGACCCGAAAGTTGTGCGAAGAAAATGAAGCACAAGATGGTGTGTCTGAGTGGGACACGAAGGTCATGGGCGAAGAGTGTCTCGAGTAGATCATGCATGACAAGTTGGTTTCGAGAAAATAACAGGTCTGGTGCTCCTAAATTAAAAGTCATGTCAACGTGCAAACGATGATCAAGGAAAAGAGTAGGAATTCAATTAATAATTAAATGGTCTAAATTGATCCGAACTTGCGCGAACCAGAAAGAGTACAAGGGAGCAAGTTCGAGTGGGACACGAAATATCAATGTGAAGATAATCCCGTCTACTACAAACTCCAAGAAGGAAGTTTCCAGAGACTGGCATCCCTGATGCTCTAGAATTCCAAGTCACGGTAAAGAGCATTTAATGATTAAAATTAATTTAAATAGAATGAATTATCGAGAATAAATCATTTAGAAAATTCAAAAATAAATCCCGAAAATTCAGGGGGCTTACATCCTACCCACCTTATAAAAATTTCGTCCTCGAAATTTAAAGGTTGGTAGTGGGGTTAAAACATGATAGAAGATTTAGGCAATATTTTAGGCACGATCTAAAAATGACGAGTTTTGCACGATCAAGATAATCGATTTAAAATTGTTCCGACACGATGAGGGATTTGGCACGATAGAATCATGATACGAACAAAATCATATGTGCATGATTTCAAAATAAGTCAAGTCATTGGGGCACGATTTTAGAGACGATTAAGAGAATCGATGATATAATTGATGTTCAAGTACGGGGTGATTTGTAGGACTTAGGTTGATGGAAATCAACCCGAAAGTCGCATAGAGTCTTATAGGCCCGATCAAGGGTTAAGGAGTATGATTAATAAAATCATGAAATACGATCCAAGTTCGAATGTGATTAAAATTAGAAATAGTTTAAGTTCACTTGGCACGATAAACAAGACGACCAAAATTGATTGGTCATGGACAGAAGGGAATCAAAATCTTAACAGTATCGAAATTTAAAAAACAATTGAGATCTAAAAATTTCAAAATTTTCAGAGTTTTTAAGTGTAGATAACAGATGTAGATATGAGATAGTTGATTTGTGTAATTAAGACATAGCTAAACAAGGCAAAGGAAATGACGGTAAGATGAGAAAATCATCATGCGATGAGAAAAGAAATGAATGATAAGTCAAAAAATAAGGGTATGAATTGTCCTCATCATTTGGTCAAAAAAAGTGAATCAATTTAAGATACGACCTGATAACCATACACGTCTATCCAAAACCATGCTGCCAGAATTTACGCCACGCCAATAAGCATAGCTGCAATAAACGATAGGGTCCATAACTAAGGTATACACCCTATAATCATGTCATCTAGATTCCTTACCATGCCAACCGGTATGGCTGCAAGAGAATCTAAATTCCATAACTAGGATAGTATATCCAAAATCAGGCTCCATGTCCTTGTCATGCTACCTAATATGACTGCGATAAATTCCAAACTCCATAAGTAAAGTAGACACTTATCGTTCCCATCGTCTCCATCAAATATGTTTATCAGGATATCTTAACTCAATCCTTAAAAAAAACTTATCTCAAACAAGGTCAAAATCGAAGTCAACAACGAACGAACATCAAGATTCAAAATTCAACAACGAATCAAAGATAGGTAAATGGAAACTAGCGGAAACAGATTTTGAGATAGGATTTAGAAGAAAATTCTCAGGAGATGTCCCGAGGGTACTACCTAGGTCAAGATAGAAAATGGTGGAATATAATCTAAAACAAACCTCGACCATGATACGAGGTTGGTAAATCATATTCACGTCTCAACCTAGAAGATACAAGTCCAACTTATAACTTCCCTCTGGGGTCCACAAACTCATTCCAAGAAGGAATAAAGTTTGATACAGACAGATATTTCAGAAATCAGGACGAGTGGAAACAAGTAGAAAAAGATTTGAAAGCCTTCGAAATAAGATTCCCCAGGGGTCATCCCTGGAATCTACCAAGAGTTCCTAATATGTGACTGAGTACCAAAATCCTAAAATATTCCATGACTCAACCTTAATCCTAGGACAGGCTCGCAGTAGTACAGATAAGTTCAAGTACTACCACGACTTCGCATTAATTGCAAAGACTGACCTGCATGGGCCACCACTAAAAACGTATCACGACCCACACCCGGATATACGGGTACGAATACGTGGGCCACGCCCAGCCTACGCCGCGGTATCGACGGTAGAACGCTGTCAAGTATACTATACTAACTACAACATCTAAGATCCATAACTAAAAATGTACTCATGTCACATCACGAAAACTAAGGAAGATAAGACAAGAAATAATAACAATATCACTAAAACAACTAGAATCTACAATGATCATAAGACAGGAAAATAAAGAAGGAACAACAAGACTAACTAAGGATAACTACTAGGCAACTCACATAGAAGAATAGTGAGATCCACCTCAGCTAGCAACATCATGAAGTCCAATACTGAGGGCACAACTACTCCTAAAATTTTATCAACATATCCAGTCAGGATGGAACGAGCACAAATCTCAAATAACAGTTCTAGTTAGACGATATTGAAAATGTAGTAGTAAATAGAGAGAATATACGAGGTAAAATAATGTGTACATGAATCATGGTAAGGCATGTCAAGACTGTAACTGAATGTAAGAACAAAAAAACAGTATATATCATGTACAAAAATTTGGAACTATATCTATGTGAGTTTAGTATTAGTTTCAACATGTGATCGGCTTAGAACTTGATACAATGTTTGGCCTGGCTAATCATACGTGAGTGTATGATTAACACTATACAATGATGATACAATAATCTGTGGGTATTGATCACATATCTACGCTAACACCCCCATCCCTGACTAATATAGTGGATCCAGTCATGACACGTCATGACACGTGATTCTCTGAGAAGGTAGCTAGCCTTCGCAGGAATCCTGTCTATACAATGCACAAGGAACTAGGAAGACTTGCACAAGGCATACCATATATAAGAGGAATAACATCTTATGACGGGATCCAAACAAATACCAATCCGTGTGAACAATGTGTCAAGAGAACAAGGATATCTACACTAAATACAAGAAACAAAGACGATATCATAAAACAGAAATATTATCAGAGAATGTACTCGCCTGTGATCTGGTGGAATATGTCAACTGGTCCAAGAACAGTGCCTCGAGGACCTATAGGTGGAATATTGTATCAATATAAGGGTTTGGAAGTAAAATCAAGTCATACTAAGTTAAACTAGGTCAATCTAAGTCAAGGGTTGACTTACAGTTGACTTTCGGTCAACTGGTCAACTGTGGTCAACCAAGGTCAAAACTAGTCTAACCTAGGTCAAATGTTGACTCTACTTCGACGTTCAGTCAAAGTAGTCAACCATGGTCAAACTGGGTCAAAGCTAGTCTCTACAAACATCTACAGGGTCAACATATTCAATTTCAGTGGATGTGAAATCACTGGAATCGATGGATCTCAAAATACCACAAAATGAGAAAGATTATAATAATATGGTGAAACCTACAGATGTTGTCGGATGGTGAAACAACCATCACCAACGTGTCCAGAATGGTCAAATCAGCTAGAATAGCCTGTCCATAAGTCTAATTTGGATACAGGGGCAAAAAGGTAATTTCGGGCCAAAATAGTGTCCGTGTCGGACCCACTTTGCACCGAAAAATGTACCAAAATAAAAGTGCACAAAACCTAACAAATTATATGTCCACGAATTCAGAATGACGATATGAATCCAACGGTATATCCAGAATTGGATTCCGTTGACCCGATCTCAAATTGGTCCATTGACCAGGACATTGAAATCCGATTTGCACAGAAAAGCGTGTCGGAGCCAATGTCCTCAAAACTCAGTAAATTATATGTCAACGAGTCCAGAATGACGATACGAACTCAAGGGTATATCCGGAATTGGATTCCGATGAGCCGAACTCAAAATGACACGTTGACCCGGATATTGGTATCCGACTTGCACCGAAATGCGTGCCGGAACTAATGTCCACTAAAACCTAGCAAATTATATGTCAACGAGTCCAGAATGATGATACGAACTCAACGGTATATCCGGAATTGAATTTCGATGAGCCGGCGTCAAAAAGTCCCGTTGACCCGGACTGTGGGGCTCACTTTGCACCGAAATACGTGCCAGGGCCCACGTCCTCCAAATCTAACAAACTTTATATGAAAATATGCCAGAACGACGCCACGAGTCTACTGGTGGTGTCAGAAATTGAATCCGGAGTCCCGGGTTCAAAAATGGAATTTTACAAGTGCAACACTAAGAATTCGAACGGCCAACTTTGGCGTTGAATTCGACTGACCTAACAAGCTCAAACTGAAATGAAATCTAAAGGGGACAGGAAGAGGGTTATACCAGCTGTGCACCGGAACTGGTAGTGTGCCAACCGGAGCTGCGACGGAGGAGATACGAGTCGACGAAGTCGGCTCCATAAAACTGTCCAAAAATAACGTAATTTAAAGGGTCAACTTGGTGGCCGATTTTCACATAGCAAACGATGAAATTAAAGGGTGAAATTAGACAGGAGTGAAGGGGTATATACCGAGATTGTAACGGAATAAAGAAATTGCCGATCTAACGGTCGAATTGTCCAAAAAAATGGTGCGAAGTTGCTGTCCCGGAGCGAACTTTCTGAAATTCGTCCGCGCGCACGTCGACGGAATTTCGTCCAAAATGCACGAATAGTCTGTTTCTCGCGTCGTGGAGGACGACGACCGCCCAGGGTGGTCGCCCAACCTCGTGCACGGCTAGGGGGTCACCGGGGGCGGCCGCGGCGGCGCACGGTTGGCCGGAATGGCCGCTGTCGCGTACGCCACTGCAGCTGCTACTACGCGGCCTGCTGCTGCTGCATTGTCGCAATGCTGCAGCGGCGGTGACTATTGTCGGTGGGGGTACGGCGGGGGTGGCTGCGGTGGAGGTGGTGCATGGTGGTTGTGGTGGGATGGTAGTGATAGTGTAGGTGATGGTGGGGATGTTGTGGATGAAGGTGATGGTGGTGGTGATGGCTAATGGTGGAATGGTTGAAGATGAGGATGAAGAATGGAGGAGGAGGAGGAGGAGGAGAATGAGGAGAGGTGGGGTGCTCGGCTGGTCGTGCACCGGAAAGGGGAGGGGGTGTTGTGTGTTATAAGTGAAGAGAGAGATTATATATATGTATGTGTATATATTATATAAGAGAGAGAGAGAGATATTAAGAGAGAAAGAGAGGGGGGTGTGCTGTACGTGTACAGGAAGGGATGGGGTAGATGAGGTGGTGTGTGAGGTGTTATGGAGAGAGAGAGAGAGAGAGAGTGTATATATATATATATATATATGTATATATATATATATATATATATATATATATATATATATATATATAAGATATTTAAGAGAGATATTTTAGTGAGAGAGGGAATAGATATTTTCAAAATAGAAAAAATATGAAAATTATGTGGGGTAATTTGGGCAGTCATGAACGAACAATATGGAGCCCGGGCTCGGGTCCGGTCGAGCCGGGTCGGGTCAAAATCGGACAGGAGGCAATAATTGAATTATTTTAGGTATTTATAATCATGGGTAAATAAGTAACATGTGGGGGCTCAAATAAATGGGACACAAGTGGCAGACGGATAGTAGGCTCAAAACAGGCCAGGGCCATATATTGGGTCGTCTGGATTGGATCGATGTCGGGCCCAAAAATTAAGTTGGAAATTAAATCAGGTTTTACGGTAGATAATTAATTGGCCTAAATTGACCCAAAAGTTGTGCGAAGAAAATGAAGCACAAGATGGTGTGTCTGAGTGGGACACGAAGGTCATGGGCGAAGAGTGTCTCGAGTAGATCATGCATGACAAGTTGGTAAAATGACAGGTCTGGTGCTCCTAAATTAAAAGTCATGTCAACGTGCAAACGATGATCAAGGAAAAGAGTGGGAATTCAATTAATAATTAAATGGTCTAAATTGATCCGAACTTGCGCGAACCAGAAAGAGTACAAGGGAACAAGTTCGAGTGGGACACGAAATATCAATGTGAAGATAATCCCGTCTACTACAAACTCCAAGAAGGAAGTTTCCAGAGACTGGCATCCCTGATGCTCTAGAATTCCAAGTCACGGTAAAGAGCATTTAATGATTAAAATTAATTTCAATAGAATGAATTATCGAGAATAAATCATTTAGAAAATTCGAAAATAAATCCCAAAAATTCAGGGGGCTTACACTCCCACTCTATTGTAAATTATTCTTTTGAGACGTTTAGCCACCGAGCAAGTGTTAGCTCGTGTTAAATTTGTATTCCTGTTTGCCTAATGGCTGTAACATGATTGACAGATCCTAGGGTTGATCATGTATGACTTAAACTCTTGCTAGTCTTCGTATTTTGTATGACTACCTTCATGATCATCTGAATATGTAATATTTGGGATGTCTTACTTTGCATGTCTGATGATCTACCATCTTGTTACTTTTACTTGCTTGCTTGAGATTGAGACACTATGCTTGTTCTTGACCCTAAGAGACTAATGGCTTGTAGTAAACCCTCATGCATCTAGACAGCCGTGACCATATTGTGAGGTAGGATTTACTTCAATGTACGTAGCTGGCTGTGTCTGTCCTCCGCTCTCCAGTATTCTGGTTCTGGGGCGTGACACAGTTTAAGTGGTGGCCCATGCAGGTCTTGTAAATCAAGATGTGTGAGGGTTTCACTGAATAGATGTCTCAATCAGCACTCGCCCTTGATCTCTACTCGTGTCATCTAATCTTTCTGAAATCTTGACCTGATCACATGTTTATATCCTCGATTTATCATGGTCCTTCCTTATTGTTCTCCATGTCGTTTCTTCAGCGGCATTATTCCTGGTCCTGCCGATCAGCAAGACGGAGCACCTCTAGTGGACCAGCAGCAACCTGGAGACCAAGTCCAGCATTCAGGAGTAGCCTCTAGAGTCATGTCTATCGGGGGTCAAGAGCCACCAGTTCATCCCGTCCAGCCTACGGAGCCTGACAATAGAACCTTGGTGGGTCTTATCAGGGAATTGCTTGTATCTCAAAATCGTCAAGGCGATGCCCTGCACCAGACAGTACAAGATGCCATGGACAAAGTTGGTTACCAAGGGAACAACGCAGCTAACAGCTTCAAGCGTCTGAACCCTTCTTTCTTTGACGGCATTGAAGATGTTATTGCTGCTGATGCATGGCTTCAGGACACAGAGGTTATCCTAGAAGCAACTTGGATTCCTGAGAATGAGAAGGTGGCCGTTGTGCGCCTACAGTTATTGGACTTAGCCCACAGCTGGTGGACGATGCTAGCAGTTGGATTACCGACGCTTGTCTCATAGGCGGTGTTCAGCAATAAATTCCAGACCAAGTACTTTGGCGCAGTAGCTCGGTATGATCTACAGATGAGATTCACCAACCTTAAGCAGATGGGCAGGACGGTCGATGGATATACGGCCGAGTTTTCTAAACTCAGTCGGTTTGCTCCCACCTTGGTGGCAACCGAATTGGAACGAGCCCAGCAATTCCAGCAGGGGCTCCACCTAGAGATTATCATATCAGTGGAGCAGTTTGAGCACCAGACGTTTGATGCCGTCTTACGAGCAACGAAGAGGCAAGAGTATACTTCGCAGAGGATTGTAGATAGAAGCGGAGGACGAAAGAGGTCTCATGGGCAGATGTCCCAGTCTTCAGCACCAGCCCCGACAGCTAGGGCTTTGACTATTGGAGCTCCTAGGAGGACGACCACAGTTTCGTCGGTTCAGCACTCGACGCCGGCGTATCCTCAGCAACAGAAGCAGAAGCAGTCTTCCGCAATGGGCTGCACTCATTATAGAAAGCCAGGACATGTAGTATCAGAGTGTCACAGAGCACAGGGATTGTGCTTGGCTTGTGGGGCACCGGATCACAAGATAGGGTCATGTCCGAATAGAGCAAGTTCGTCGTCATCAAACCTAACCAGTCCATCAGTTAGGGGTCCAGCACCAGTGCAGCAGCAGTATCAGCCTCCTAGGCCATTGCCGCCTCACGCTCAGCAGTATGCCCAAGTTCAGATTCAGAACCAGCAGAGAAGTCACCAGCAGAGGGGACCAGCACCAAGAAATCAAGGTCAGGCTATGGCTTTGTCCGTGGAGGAAGAGTTAGCTTCAAGTGAGGTGGTGGCAGGTACCATTCTCGTCAACTATTTTCCAGCATCAGTATTATTTGATTCGAGTGCATCGCATTCATTTATGTCTGCACGATTCGCTACACGGATATGACTGGAGCTCGAGTCATTATCAGTAAGGCTCAATATACTTACTGGTAACGGTCTTGTGGGAGTTGATAGAATATTTTTCTCGTGTCGAATCGTAGTTAGCGGTAGAGAGTTTTCCGCTAGGTTGATAGAATTTTCGATGGCCGATTATGATGTGGTCCTAGGAATGGATTGGTTGAAGGAGCAATACGCAAGAATAGACTGCCATATTGGCAGGATTATATTTGGTATTCCAGGTGAACCGGAGTTTTCATTTTTCAGAGGCGAAGTAGAACCTTCTCCTCTAGTATTGCGGATGGTAGTTCAGTTTTCCAGAGTCGTGGAAGAGTTTCCAGACGTGTTCCCCGAAGAGCTTCCAGGTATGTCCCCAAAAAGAGAGATAGAGTTCACCATTGATTTGCTTCCAAGGACGGCACCGATGTCAGGGAAAGTCTACAGGATGGCACCTTCAGAGTTAGAGATCTTGTACAAGATGATTGAAGAACTCAGAACCAAGGGATTCATTCGTGCTAGTGGATCATCTTGGGGAGCCCCGATACTTCTTGTGAAAAAGAAAGATGGTACATCAACATTATGTGTTGATTATCGTACCTTGAACTCTGTAACAATCAAGAACAGATATCCTCTAGCAAGGATAGATAATTTATTTGATCAACTCAGAGGAGCGACAGTTTTCTCGAAGATTGACTTGCGGTCAGGATACCATCAGATCAGAGTTAGAGAATAAGACGTCCCGAAGACAGCATTCAGATCTAGATATGGGCATTGGGAGTTCCTTATTATGCTATTTGGAGCGACCAATGCGCGAGCCGTATTCATGGACCTCATGAAACGTATCTTCATGCCCTATTTGGACCAGTTTGTGATAGTGTTTATAGATGACATCTTAGTTTATAGCAAGAATGAGGCAGATCATGAGCAGCATCTTCGTGTAGTTCTTCAGATTCTCAGAGAACACCAGTTGTACGCGAAGTTTAGTAAGTACGAGTTTTGGCTAGATCGTATCTCGTACTTAGGTCATATTATCACCAGAGGTGGAGTGGAAGTAGACCCCCAGAAGATAGTGGCTTAGAGTCATGACCTGTTCCCAGTACCGTTGCAGAAGTTCGGAGTTTCCTAGGATTGATTGGCTATTACCGACGGTTTGTCTCAGACTTCGCTCGAATTTCAGCACCAATGACGCAATTGACCCGTAAGGATGTGCAGTTTGCTTGGACAGCAGAGTGTTAGAGTTCATTTGAGAAGTTGAAGCAGAGATTGATGACGGCTCCCATTCTTACGCTTCCAGATGGGACTGGAGGATTTTTCGTTTATTGTGATGCTTCTGGAAGAGGATTGGGATGTGTCTTGATGCAGCATGGTAAGGTAGTAGCTTATGCATCACGTCAGCTTCGTGATCATGAGAGGAATTACCCAACCCATGACTTGGAGTTAGCAGCGGTGGTTAATTCGCACTTAAGCTTTGGAGGCATTAATTATTTATATGGAGATCGGGTGGAGATTTTCACCGACCACAAGAGTCTAAAGTATGTGTTTACCCAGAATGATCTTAACATGCGTCAGAGAAGATGGCTAGAACTACTTGTCGATTATGACATCAACTTGCAGTATCATCCTGGGAACGCCAACGTAGTAGCAGATGCATTGAGCAGGAGAGCTGGAGTTTATTTCCTAACAGCACAGCCAGAGTTATTAGCAGATCTTCAGAAGATGGGTATTGAGATAGTTCTCCCTGCCAATATAGCATTGATGGTCAGCATGCAAGTTCAGTCCAGCATTGTCGAGAGGATTAAGTTAGCTCAGTCAACGAATTCTAAGCTTCAGCAGCTTAGAGCAGAATGTGTAGCAGGACGGAGAGCAGAGTTATGTATTCATGAGGACGGTACACTTCGACATGGGAGGTGTCTTTGTGTACCTAGTGGTGATATCAGACAGAAGATCATGGCAGAGGCTCACAGTTCTCAGTATTTAATTCATCCCGGCGGTACGAAGATGTACCGAGACATCCGTCAGCATTTCTGGTGGAATGGCATGAAGAGAGAGATAGCCCAGTTTGTCTCTCGTTGTTTAGTTTGTCAACAAGTTAAGGCTGAACATCAGAGACCAGCTGGACTTCTTCAACCTTTACCGATCCCAGAATGAAAATGGGAGCACATTACCATAGATTTTGTAACTGGGTTACCTAAATCCCCAGCTGGAAGAGATGCTATCAGGGTTATAGTTGACAGACTCACCAAGGTAGCTCATTTTTTCCCTTCAGAATTGGTCAGTCGACGGATCAGCTAGCAGAGATGTACCTCAGGCAGATTGTCAGATTGCATGGAGTACCAGTTAGTATCGTATCAGACAGAGATTCAAGATTCACATCACACTTTTGGTGGAGTCTTCAAGGGAGCTTGGGGACTCGTCTCAAGTTCAGTTCAGCTTATCATCCACAGACAGATGGTCAGTCAGAATACACGATCCAGACTCTTGAAGATATGTTACGGTCGTGTACACTCGACTACGGTAGTTCGTGGAAAGATCACCTGCATCTCGTGGAGTTCTCCTATAACAACAGTTTCCAGGCTAGTATCCAGATGGCACCCTTTGAAGCACTGTATGGCAGGAAGTACAGATCACCTTTAGCTTGGGATGATGTCGGCGAGAGACAGATGCTTGGCCCAGAGATAATTACGCAGACAATTAAGGTGGTCAGACAAGTCAGAGATCATCTTCGAGTTGCCCAAGATTGCCAGCGCCATTGGGCTGATTCTCATCGACGTCCCCTTGAGTTTTTAGTCGACGACCACGTGTTCCTTAGGATCTTGCCTACTCGTGGCGTCATTCGACTCGGCGTACGGGGAAAGCTTAGTCCTAGGTACATAGGGTCGTTCGATATCCTTGAGCGAGTAGGTGATGTGTCCTATCGTCTCGCTCTTCCACCGTCGTTATGTGAGGTACATGACGTATTCCATGTATTCCAATTACGATGGTATATTTCAAATCTGAGTCATATCCTTGATCATTCGGAATTGGTTGTTGGTACTAACCTTTCGTATGAGGAAAGAACCGTATCCATTTTGGACCGAAGAGAGAAGGTGCTCAAGATTAAGACTATTAGTTTAGTCCGTGTTTCTTGGGGTCATCACTCTTTGGGCGAGTCAACATGGGAGCTTGAGGATGATATTCGTTCACGATATCCACACCTGTTTGACTCATAAGGTATAATGTCTTCCTTATGCCTTATGCTTTTAATTCTTTGCTTGCATGAATGATTGCTCGATTGATTGCTAGTCGTAGCTGCTTATGATTAATATAGCTTTCTCCGACATCTCTAGCCTCTTGATTAAATTTCGAGGACAAAATTCTTTTAAGGTGGGTAGAGTTGTCACTCTCGTTTCCCGTTATACGTATTTTCGTATACGTATACGAGATTTCTGGCATTTATTAGGTGGACCGTAGTTAGGCTTGTTTTGCTTAGCCTAGTCTTGGTTTAATCTTGACTTGGTTTATTTGATCGATTCGGTTCAATTTGACTTGGTCTGACTTGGCTTGGCTTGCTTTGAGATGGAGAGGGTTAATATATAATCCAACTCCTTCTCTCTCTCTTCATTCACTTCTTCATTTATTTTCTTCATCTTCTTCATTTACTCCTTCCACCTACCAAGTCCTAGGCAAGTGCAACTTACTTCACGATGGATCTCAAGTTTTATTGTTCTATTTTCTTCCTTACTTGATTTTAAGCCACTTTAGAATTTGACATTTTTCATTTTGGTGGATGGATTCATGTAGATCTAAGTGTATATTATTTTCGGTTTTCTTGGGTTTTGATCTATTAAACTTTATTATTTTTATGTTTTGATTGTTCCATGTTGTAGAGAATTCGATTTTACCCAAAATAGACCTTTAAAAAGTTAGATTTCGACGTGTTTTGAGGAAGTTATGGCCAAAAGCTTTTTTGGCCATTTTCTAGTTCATCTGTCCTGATTTTAGCAGGGACGATGAATAGTGCCGCAGTCGCATGAGCATGAATAGTGTCGTAGCCGCAGGAATAAATAGTGTCGTATGAATAGTGCCGCAGCCGCATGAGCATGAATAGTGCCGCAGCCGCAGGAATGAATAGTGCCGCATGAATAGTACCGTAGTCGCATGAGCATGAATAGTATCGCAGCCGCAGCCGCAAGAATGAATAGTATCGCATGAATAGTGCCACAGCTGCATGAGATGAATAGTGCCGCAGCCGCAGGCATGAATAGTGCCGCAGCCGCATGGATGAATAGTGCCGTATGAATAGTGCTGTAGCCGTATGGATGAATAGTACTGCAGGAATGAATAGTGCTGCATGAATAGTGCCGCAGCCGCAGGAATGAATAGTGTTGCAGAATGCCGCATATGGCCTATTTTGGCTGTTTTAAGTCCTATTTGGCTGAATTGTGGCCCGAATTTTTTCCAACTTCCAACATGAAAGTTGTAGATCATTTCCTTGGCTTCAAGAATATGTTATTTGCTATTTTATGCAAGTTTCTCTCATTCATGATAATGTAAGGATAGAACACGATAATGGCCTGTTAAGGCACACTCTTAGCCAGTAACAAATAACAAGTAACATGACATGATGGTGGCCCATCGTGGCGCACTCTTGATAAGTAAACCTAACATGATAATCTTGATATGCTGTTGTGACGGCTATCTTGACTTGCTAAGCAACTCTTGTCTTGACACCGTGGGTGCTTGTGCTTGTATAAACTACATGTCTCGTCTTGCATCATGTCTAGGACATGAATTCCTGGTTACCACGGTCAGGGATTTATATTGAATCTGACTAAAATAATGACTAGATTGATCATGTAGTTCATGAAGAAATTTTTCAGCTACAGGCAGTCCCGTTATTTGGGCGCTCTAATTGGACTTGTAGCCTACCGTCGAGTAGGACACATTTCCAGCACACTGTCATGTGTCGTACCTCTAAGTCACCTAATCCAACTCTCTCAACTTGTGACCGGATAACCTGGATTAAGTCTGCAGGGCTTGTGGCTGTTGGAACATCTTATTGCATCTTGCTAGTAACTAGGCTTGTGATAATCCTAGTTAGTTAAAGTATCAAGCCGTACTCATTGTTTGGCCGTGAATGATGAATGGAGTCCAGTCTAGTCTTATCTAAGCAAGACTGCTACATGGTTATTACTGTATATTACTTTATGCTTTACTCTTGTCGATAATTGGTTGGAGACTAAGCTCTGTTCAGGTGAAGGGTTACAACCCCGGTCCTTGTTTGGTTTACGGGTTATAACTTGGCTATCAGAATAGTCCCTTAGTTGTCTTATCGTTTATCGTCTTGTTTTCTCTAACTCATGTCTTTTATTATCATTTATGTCTCATGTGCTAATATGCTGGTTTTAGTTCTTAAGTGAAACCTCCTTTGTGGCACTTGATCTTTCTGGGGGCTGATCCAGCTGGTTTTGTATGGCCAGATTTTGGAGTAGCACCCGAGGATCTTCCAGCCTTCCAGCCAGATGGTGCACACTAGGCGCAACCCTGGCAATGAGTGGGTTTTATTTGCTCTCCCACTCTATTGTAAATTATTCTTTTGAGGCGTTTAGCCGCCGAGCAAGTGTTAGCTCGTGTTAAATTTACATTCATGTCTGCCTAATGGCTGTAACATGATTGACAGATCCTAGGGTTGATCATGTATGACTTAAACTCTTGCTAATCTTCGCATTTTGTATGACTAGCTTCATGATCATCTGAATATGTAATGTTTGGGACGCCTTACTTTGTATGTCTGATGATCTACTATCTTGTTACTTTTACTTGCTTGCTTGAGATTGAGACACTAGGCTTGTTCTTGACCCTAAGAGACTAATGGCTTGTAGTAAACCCTCATGCATCTAGACAGCCGTGACCGTATTGCGAGGTAGGATTTACTTCAATGTACGTAGCTGGCTGTGTCTGTCCCCCGCTCTCCAGTATTCTCGTTCTGGGGAGTGATATATATATATATATATATATATATATATATATATATATATATATATATATATATATATATATATATATATATATATATATATATATATATTAAAAGAAGATAATCGTGGCGAACGCTCCCACCGAAAATCGATATACTGACCACTCGGGCCGCATGCATCTCTCTTAACCACTAGGTTAGAGGTCATTTGCCCCTTTATATATATATATATATATATATATATATATATATATATATATATATATATATATATGTGTGTGTGTGTGTGTGTGTGTGTGTTCGGATCGGGGGCCCCGTCCGTCCCTCGTCCCGTTGGATCGAGCGCCCCCATCCCCCCATCCAATGGTGCAGGGGAGGCGGGACTTTGGCTGAGCTCCGCGAACATTATTTTTATCCGAATTATATATATATATATATATATATATATATATATATATATATATATATATATATATATATATATATATATATATATATATATTCTCGAAGAAAGTTTTTATTGAAATGTAAACAAACGGAGCTACATCAAACTGTGTCAACTAAGACACCAAAAGAGCCAGAAAATAAAAGGCTACAGAAAATCGATAACAGACCACCGGAAGAAACACTTCGACTCTGCAACCTAAAAAAGAAACACACTATCATAAACTCCCCAATTCCAAGCCTTCGACTTAGAGTCGGACCGCAGGATCATGGTCATATATATATGTGAGGGTTGACGCCTAGGGTTCTTCACTCTCCGGTACCACTTCCAGCTTAGGCGGACAACCGGACATACCTGAGATAGAATAAGCGCCCCTACCTCTTGAGTGGGACCGATGGAATGAGGCTTCAAAATAGTCCAGAAATGAGACGTCTAAGGTGTATGTATATCACCAACCATTTAACTTAAAAAAATTATAAAAAAAATATTATTGTAAACTTTCTCTCCTTTTCTTCTGCATAACTGAATACCCCCTCTTTTATTCACATATATCCAAAACAAATTATAATTAAATTTCTGTAACTTTTAATTAAAATATAAATATCTTTTACTATATAATGCGGCTTCGAAACGGCTCAAAATGAGCGTCTAAGCCGTATATATATCATCAACCATTTAATTTAAAAATAATAATTTGTAATTTATAATTTTAAACTTTCTCTCATTTTCTTCGGCAAACGGAATGCCCTCTTATTTATTTATTTATTTTCCATAGCTGAAATCCCATCTTTTATTCACCTATATCTATAACAAATTATATATATATATATATATATATATATATATATATGTCCCTAAGGCACTAACCTAGTGGTAGTGCGGGGGGCCGCCCGAGCATAGGTCTCGGGTTCGAATTTTCCCTGGACGGCTAGGTGGCTTTGGCCACGGTCCGACTTGGAGAAAGGACAACTCAAAAAAATATTAAAAAAATAAAAAAATAAAACAATAAAACAATTATATATATATATATATATATATATATATATATATATATATATATATATATATATATATATATAAGGGTAATTATATTTAAATGGTGAAGTTGAGAATTTACAAAACAATTCAAACCCAGCTCAAAGAAAAAAATGCTCGAGCCCTACAACAAAAAATGGCAGTAGCCTCACTCCCCTCCCCAGGTTGCTAACCTCTCTCCTGTCTTTCGGTGGCAAGGCAGGCGATATCCGCTTCAATGTTGCTAAGAATGGACGTCGTCGAATAGGCGAGGCCTTCGAAAATTCTTTTATTCCGTTCGCGCCACAGGTGCCAAACTGTAGAGTGGAAGTGGAGCTTAGCCATACGAAGCCAAAGGGGCCCTCTTATTCTATTCATATATCTCTCTTCCAGGTTAGCATGCACCCCAATTTTTTACTTCTTCGTTCAACTGCAACACTGATTTCTGCGCTACCCAAATAAGTTTCGTCAGTCGGCACCCAAACACCAAGTGGTCAGCCGTCTCGTTATCAGTACCACAGAGAATGCACACAGGAGAGGTGATTTGGATACCAAACCTACTCAAGCGCTCATGAGTCAAGAGCCTTCCTTTCACCAGCTTATACATGCAATGTCGAGAGTTACTAGCAGCGACTTCCCTCAACGTAGTCAAGGAGTATAACCCCACGCCCCCTTCCTCTTTAGGCTTACATAGGTCCCTCCATGCGATAGCTTACATTCCATCGCGCCAAACAAAGGCACTACACATACTGTCAATGCGACGGACAATGCGCAGAGGCAAGATAATGGCCTTGATCTAATAGATGAAGACGACAGAGATGACAGAGCAAATGAGCTCAACTCGCCCCCCGAATGATAGTGTCATGGCCTGCCAACCTTCCAAACGGCTTTGAACATAGTCGATCAGGTTGGCGCAATCCGCCGCCTTAATGTAGCAGACAGAAAGGGGTAGGCCCAAGTACTTAACTGGCAGTGTGCCCATCTCCTTGTTGAGGAGCGATTTCCAGAGATCCTTCCTACCACAGAACTTATTAAAATAGACTTTACTTTTCTCAGCATTCAGTCGGAGGCTAGACAAGTTGCCAAAGATTCTGAGAATGTCCAGAAGCTTGGAAATGGAGTCCGAGGAAGGGGACAAGAAGACAAGCAAGTCGTCTGCGTAGATCAAATGGGAAACCACAGGAGTGATCTGCTTAAATAGCGGGGTGATATCTTTTCGAAGCACAGCCAAGTCAAGAAGACAAGAGAAGTATTCCATTACCACCGTGGACATGTACGAAGATAGAGGGTCCCCATGTCTGAGGCCTCTATTACTGGTGAAGAATCCAAATGGTTGGCCATGAATCAACACGGAGAAGTCGAGTCCCATACAAAACAAGAGCTGACAAAGGAAGTCTCTATTGACATAGTTGAACACTTTTCGAAGATCCAGTTTAATGCAATCCCTGTCCCCACCTTTATTGTTAAACCCTCTGACGAGCTCAAGTGACAATACGCAGTTCTCCGCGATCGATCGGCCATGAACAAACGCTGTTTGATTCTTTGAAATCAGGCCTGGCATTATGTCCCGCATACGACTACACATCACGCTAGCAATCGGCTTGTACACGAAGTTGCAGCAGGCAATGGGTCTATAGTCAGCCAGGGAAAAAGCCCTTTTTTTTCTTTGGGATCAAAGTGATAAAGTCTCGAGGGGAGCCCCGCCAAAGTCTCCCCCCCCCCCCCCCCCCCCCCCCCACCCCAATCGGATTGGGGAGTCCGCACGCGCGTCCGTTTGATCCAACAGTCGAGGATGACGGGACTTACGAGTTGACCGTTTGTTGAGTCCATGTTCTATTTCTTCAATCTGACTAGAATTTATCTACCGGATGTACATCTATCCAAACGATTCTATTACTTTTCTGAAAATAAAGAACACAATACCAAATATAGCACTAGTTAGAGTGGTTTAGGATTGTTGCTACATAATTTTTTTTTTTTTGACTGTTTTGACAGTAAGTGGGAAGCTACTCTCCGAAGCTTTTCCAAAAATAAATTGGCTTTTCAATAATAAGCATAAACAATCTCTGCTAAGCAATAACAAATCCGCCACTAGAATGGTCAGCGAAAAGAGGTATAAATTTTGGCTGGACAAACGGTATCGGAATTGAATCGCGGGGGATATGTAGATGTGTGTGTGTGTGTGTGAAAATTAGGAACAGTAGGCCAAAATAGTATGTAACGCACTGTGTACAAAGTCCCATACGTTATATCGGGTGTCCAACTACAACCATGTATAGAATTATATACATTTGATCATTGACTTAACTTCCAATGCACACCCCGTGTGTCATATCGGACATTGCCAAAAAAAAAAAAAAAAGAAGAAGAAGAAAAAGGAAAGAAAGAAAGTAAAATCCCTACGTTGTCCAACTACAACTATGTAAAGAATTATATACGTTTGTCATTAACTTAACTACCAATGCACATATATTTTTTTCATTCTTTTTTTTAAACCAAATATGTGTTTGATATTTGGCTATCTAGAGATGAGGATGATTTGATATTCCTTGTACCAAAACTTCAGGATTTTGATCTAAATCCGAGAGCCCAAATTAAGCTAGGTTCTACTGCTTATATTTTCGAAAGGCAGCAAAAGTTTTTTTTTTTTTGGGTAATTATTACTTGTGATTATTTATGTAAGTTCATACATTTTTAAGGCATCTTCAAAAGTTGTTTTTTGGTTTTACTTTTCTGAAAAGAAACAGCAATAGCACACGAGGCCTTGAAACTTTGAACAATAAATTAGGACTTGCGGCCCATTCCAGCCCATATAGAAGCCCAGTACTTGTTTGTACCGCATATTCACTGCAACTAGCCCACTACACAACATAGGATCCCCAGCTATCCAGCTCGTGGGCTGACCTAAGTTGTCCACAGGCCGACACGGGCCAATAGTTCGTGACAGCATTTGCTAGTTTTCAAAGTTTTACGTAAATTTTCTTGCAAATGAGTGGGGGGAAATAATTTTCTTGCAAATGAGTGATAGTTCAAGCTATTGTGTCTTACTGTCTACACTCTAATGTGTCCGCAAAAGTTTGTAAAACCCCACAACTGCCTCATGGATCTTCGACGTTGGATGTGCATGTATTCATTTGGTTCTCCGAAAGGAATGAAAGAAAATTATTTCTTTGATCTTTCCATGGATAAGAAACATTATTAAAAAAAATTGGGTGTTTGAAAAGGTGATGAATATAGTCAGAATATATGTTTGAGCAAGAAAAGTTTAGTCTAAATTTTTGTAATAAATATAGAAAATTGTGAGGGAAAGAAAATCTTTAAAGCCCTCATTATGATCCGTTTTATCCAAAAAATTATGCAAAAATTCTTCTTATTTTCTAATACCTTACATTATCTTCATTACTAGTTTTTTTTTTGTCCCGTGGTGTTTTTAACGGTTCACTAATTTTTTATTGATCCCCAGTATGGTAAGACATACAAACAGTGGTAGAAATCTCATACAGTCGATCTTTTGTGTCTGTTTCAAAATATGATAACTAATTGACGTCTAATCAAAGAAAATCATTCTTGGGATAAATAGTTTATACTTTACTTCAATTACTGGGTGCGGATACTTTCTTACTTTTTTTTTTCTTTTCTTTTAGTAGCTACTTTTCTTTCATGCTTTTTTTCTTTGATATCTAAACACATAAAATAAATGACTTATTTTTTCCAATGTCATAATTATGCCGACCAAACATGGCCTAAAATCTTTAATAGTTTGCTAGGAAGCCACATAGATACGTACGGTTTCTTACTGCTTGAGGCATATTGTTATGTTGAGTTACATATTGGTTTGGTTGAAGCTACAATATAGTTGCAGCGCGTGAGCCACTTCTACTTGCAATGTGGTCCGTCCTTGCTACGTATAAATGAATGCAACAACACTTTTGAGTCGTCTAAGTAGCTAGCGCTGCAGTACAAAGTGAGTTTAACATACAACCAACCAGTTCCCATCGTCGGTACATTTAAGCCTGTGGGTGCACTGGACAGCTACGATCGATCCGTGGAAAATAAATAAAGATTGGCAATGAAATACATAGACGATAGCCTTGTCAGCAATCATCCAAATAAAACTCTTATTTTACACAAAAAATTTCGAATCTTTCAGAAACATATAATATTTGCGTACTTTTGAAATATTCGAATCAGTACGTAAATTTTATTCAGACAAGATTTTAAACGTGTTCCGTATAAATTATTGAAAAAATTTGGCACAAATAATGTGGTGGAAGCTTATTACATTAATCAAATTTGACAACATATTTAAGAATGTCAAGTTTCTAATTACTAACCTCAATATTTTTATTTTTCGAATATTTGACCGAATTTTTTAACTTATTTTATTTTATTTGTACTGATCCGATTTATATTCGTACTTTTGTCGTCTCGAATTTTTTTTGTTTGCCGATTTACTAACGAGGGGGGAGAGAGATAGTCAATGTAATTATTTTCGGAATAGAATTAATTCTCCTAGTTCTCATGAAATATAGGATAGATCACTGTATTTATTCTTTGCCAACCTTCATGCAGTAAGAAGACATATATTCACCAGCATGATGGACATTCCTACGAGAATAACTCCTCGAAAAGTGGGGAAGGGTCTTATAAACAAATAGATAGATAGACAATTAATTCATGGGTTACCTATTCCTCAAGGAGTAAAACTTTGATACCGAAGGGGGTATCAAAGTTTTGATACCCCCCATGTATGACAAGTGGGGCCCCCTCAATATTTATGTATATATATATGTTTACACATTTTACGAAAAGGAAGGGGGCCCACATGTCATGCACAGGGGGTATCAAAACTTTGATACCCCCTTCGGTATCAAAGTTTTCTCCTTCCTCAAGGCTCAAGAGGGTGAAGTATACTATTCACTTGGGACCATCCCTTCCAAGTGGCATGCAATCAAGCTGGTTGTTCTCTGTCACCTCTTTCATCAATCTTCACAACGAACAGCACAGTAAACCACAAAAATAAATGCCCTCTGGTTCACTTGTTCAATAGAGTTGGTGAATGACTTAAAAGGATGTACAACTTGAAACTCTCTCGAGTTGAGAAGAATGGGTAAAAATGTTAGAAATTTTATTGTGTCCTGTCGATTCATGAGATGAAAAATATAAATTAAATTGCGAAAACGTACCTGAATCCATTGTTAGACTTGATGGATCTTGAAACGAACATCTCTTTATTGGATTCGATCTTCCAACTTGCTATGACCCTTAATGACAAAGAAGAATTCGAATCCTTTGTCCCTCTCTTTCTGTTGATGGGGATGCAGAAGAGAAAAAGAGAAAACCTCTCTTTTGATGGCCGTATAAGTTGGGGACCATAACCCTAATGAATACATATATTTATATATTTTGATATTTCTAATTTGGCCCATCATCAAATTAGAATTATCTCCGGTATCTACACATTAATTCCATGACAATTATACCCTTAAGCCAATTTTCAAATAGACCATTTTAATTTGGCTTAATTATTTATATAACCCAAACACAATTAATTTTACATGTGTGGCCCCTTAATTATTGAATAATTCCAACAATCTTCCACTGGGCCACATATGTAACCTTATAATTGTGTTAACCTTAGTGAGCTCATAAATTGCTATCTTAATCCTTAGGGTATATCCGGACAATGTCGTCCATTAACCATATCATCATAGGATCAAAGCGGCCTTCGTCACATATAGCATAACTAAACCATCAATAGTCACATATACCAATATAGCTAAACGACATAGATCAATCATGGATACGTAGCATAAAATTACACGCAATGTGATCAATACATGTCTATTTCCAACTGGTCCTCC
This sequence comes from Iris pallida, assembly GCA_029216955.1. NCBI lineage: Eukaryota > Viridiplantae > Streptophyta > Magnoliopsida > Asparagales > Iridaceae > Iris > Iris pallida. The sequence goes on along the minus strand of JANAVB010014999.1, from coordinate 4,097,781 downwards.
TTAACTTTAGTGAGATCAATACTTTAACCTAATGAAAACAGAATGAACTGAATTTTTATATATCTGATCAGATAAATATCCAAAATACTTTAATACACAAATGTGTCCAAAACCAAATAGCACCCAAATACATAAAATACAAACTCCTACTATATTGCCATATTCTTAATTAACACCCATATGAGCAGTATGCTCATGAAAGACCTTGGGTGATAATACTTTTGTGAGCGGATCCGCTAACATGGAGTTTGTTCTAATGTGCTATATGGACATTTTAACCATTCTGAATTCTTTCCTTCACAACTAGAAACTTTATGTCAATATTCTTGTCTTATACAAGCTTCTGTTGCTATTGGAATACAATACTGCTGATTTATTGTCACACCATAATTTATTTGATCTTTAAACACCGTACTGTAGATGCAGCCTTGTGACAAAATTTCGCAACCATATTCCCTTAATAGATGCCTAACAACATGTTATAAACCTTGTTGTCATGGTAGAAGAAATTATGAGTGCATGTTTGACACTAATCTAAAATATATCTATCACCCCCAGTTTTCGAATTAGGGATATTTTCGTCATTTTCAAGTTTTATAATATTTTAGAAATTTTATTTGATTTTATATGATTTTTAGGAATTTATTTGGGTTGGTTTGGATTTTATCCAATTCGGACTCAAATTGGAGACCCGGGTAGCTTGGACCCTTGTGGGACCCACATACTAGCTGGACTTGGCCCACATACCATCATAATTAGGTTAGAAATTATAAACCCTATTTCCATGGCTTAATTAGTCATTTTAGAGCTTAATTAGTTGATTAAATTAGACCGAACCAAACCCGAACCAATTAAACCTAAGTCTAATGGGTTTGAAGTGTTATTGGATCACTACCCAAACCCACAAACCCTCCCTCCCCATTGGCCGGCCATATAGGAGAGCCCCCCCCTTTCTTCGTCATTAAGCAAACACTCTCTCTCTCTCTCTCTCAAATTTCATTTCCTCTCTTCAAGCTTTCTTTCCTTCAAGAAAACCTATTCTAGGTATGTTCATAATCCCTTAATTATTTCTCTTTTGCATCTATTGCCTTCACAATAAATGTTGAGAAGTAAATTCTCTACACTTTGCCCCTAGGATTGGTAGGGTTCCCTAAAATCTAGGTTAAGGATTAATTTGGATTTTTTTATATATTGAATGGTGTATATATATATATATATATATATATATATATATATATATATATATATATATATATATATATATATATATATATATATATGTATATGTGTATTTGTGTGAGGATGAGAGAATGATGGTGGTGGTAGTGTTGTGTCATGGAGAGTGGTGGTGAGAGTGTGTGTTTGTGTGTGTGTGAGTGTGTGTTTGTGTGTATGAATTTAGATATAGATATATATATGTGTGTGTATTTATATGTATATAGATATGTGTGTGTGTATTTATATGTATATAGATATGTGTGTGTGTGTGTGTGTGTTTATATATATAAATAGATATATGAGAGTGTTTGTGTGTATATATATAGATATATTGGTAGCTAGATGGTTAGATAAAAGATATATATATATATATATATATATATATATATATATATATATATATAAAAAAAAAAAAAAATATATATATATATATATATATATATATAGGGAGAGATAGGAAGTAGAGGAGAGGAGAGTAGGAGAAGAGAAGAGCAGCTGCAGCAGCAGCATCATACAGCAGTAGCAGCAGCAAGACCAGCTGCAACAGCAGCTAGTAGCAGGAGCAGCAGCAGCTCCAAGCTGCAGCAGCAGATGCTGCTAGTTCCCCCCCCCCCCATATTTAGCCCCTTAAACCCCCTTTTAAACCCCCTAGTATATATATATATATATATATATATATATATATATATATATATATATATATATATATATATGTTCATATATATATATATAGTTAGGTAATTAGAGAGTTAGATAGAAGAAGAAGTGAAAAAGAAGAGGTTAGAAGAAAAGTTAAGGAGAATAAGAAGAATAGGAAGAGGGAAGAGAATAAGAAGAGTTAGAAATTAGAAGAAGTTAGAAGAGGAAATAGGAAAAGAGTTAGAAGATTAGAATAGGAAGAAATTAGAGGAAGAATAGGAAGAAGAAGTTTGAGAAGAATTAGAAGAGGAAGAGTTAAGAAGAAAGGAAAAATTAGAATTAGAAGAAGGAGAGGAATGAGATTAGAAATATGAAGAAGGTAAAAATAGGTAAAAATAGGTAATTGGCCTATGGCCAAGAAATGAGTTTCGAAGTCCAAGATGGACTTGGATAGAATTTTACCTTAGAAAAGGTAAAAATAGGTAATTGGCCTATGGCCAAGAAATGAGTTTCGAAGTCCAAGATGGACTTGGATATGGGTTGTAGAGGTTGATAATGATTAGAAATAGCCGTCTAGACCTAGTCTTGACCCCGGTTGACCACAGTTGATTTTTTGGACAAAAAGTCAACTATGGGTCAACACTTTACCCAATTTAGTCCCAAATTCCATTAGACTTGCGCAGTTGACAAAAAGTCAACTGTTAGTCACCAGTGACCTAGAGTTGACCTAGGATTGACCACAGTTGACCATGGTTGACCAGAGTGACCGGTTGACCAAAAAGTCAACTGTTGACTCAAATTGATCCCGATTGATTTCGTTTGACTTGCATTGACCCAGTATGACCTAGCTAGACCTAAAATGACTTAGGTTGACCTCGTACAGTCTAGTTTGACGCATCTTGACCTAGAATGACTTAATAGAATTTAAATTGTCTTGACTTTATTTCCTAAGCAGAGTATTGATACGTCTTGTTCTCTATAGGTCCTCGAGACGCTGCATTTGCTCCGGTTGACATATTATACCATATTACAGGCGAGTACATTCTCTGACACTTTTCCAATTTATAATGATTGTTATGATTCATGTAATTAGTGTAGATATGCTTGTTCTCGACACATTGGTCACACGGACTGGTATTCATGGATCCCGACATGAGATATTATTCCTCATTACCTTGGTATATCTTGTGCAAGCCCCCTTGTAGTTCTTGTGCAGTATATGGACACCGATTCTCGAGAAGACTTGCTCCCTTCTCGTAGAATCCCGTGTCGTAACGTGTCTTGCTTGGATCCACTCTACCAGTCGGGGACGGAGAGTACTAGTGTAGATGTGTGGTCATTACCCACCTTGTTTATTATTGTAGACCGTGAATGCTACCAATCCTACACTCCACGTGGGATTGGCTGATCATAACCTTGTGCAGACCCAATCCGGCCACATGTTGTAGCTAGTATTCACACACCTAGAGATATGATTCTTGATTTCTTGTACATGCCATGATTCAGTTTACTTGCCTTGTTCTGGCTCTAGTTTTACAGCTTACATTGCCATGATACTCACATGTACATTCCATGATTTTCTTGTATATACTCTCTATTTACAGTCTTATAGCTTTTGTCATATCTTGTGAACTGTTGTTAGTAGATTGTACTCGTTCCATCCTGACAGGATATGTTGAAAATATTACAGATGCAGATGAGGGAGACTGCAGTACCTACTACGGTCCGGATGACGTAGTGGGCCTAGACCTGGAGACTTTGGTCCAGCAGGGCTTAGCTCCGCCTGGCGAGACCTTACCCCTTGCTTAGTTAGAGTAGGTCTTTTATACTGGACTTTGTCTCCAGCTACTTTTTGAGACTATTATTATTATGGACTGTATTAGAGACTTGGACTGTATATATTCTTTGTGTTGGACTTAACAGGTTATATATTATTTTATCGTCTTGTTGTCTTTTCATTTCAGTCTTTACTTTGTTATCTTAGAGTCGTGATTGAGTACTCGTATATATATATATTCATTGCTTGTCCTCCGTTCGGAGTTGACCATGGACTTGACAGGTTTTTGTTATATATATAAACTGTTTAGAAGTAGAAAATCTACAGCGTTCCACGCCGATTTTTCGGTGAGGGCTGGGCGTTGTCGCGTCACGTGCCCTTTTAGCGGGTGCGGGTCGTGATACGTTTTAGTGGTGGCCCATGCAGGTCCTGAAGCCGCGATTAGTGCGATGTCGTAGTGGCGCTCGACTTAGAGTGCTATTACGAGCCTGCGGTACGTATCTAGGATAGGCTATAGGCTAGGGTGCTGAATCACAGTAGGATCTTTTCTTGCTTATCTTGCTTACCATCTTTGATATTGATTTAATGCATTCTAGCTGTCCTCCTTTGATATAATCTTTCTTGTGCCATATTGATATCTTCCTTTCAATCTGTCTCCAGGATAGTTATGACTCACTCTCCTGGCGAGGAGCACGGGGAGACGGAGAGGTCTGCCACCTCTGGCGGACAGGCTCCGGTCACCTCCCCTACAAATGGGACTTCTGTTGGAGCTCTCGGAGGTACTCCTCCAGCTACCTCGATGACAGTCCCTGGGGTTGCGGGTGCTCTTCCCGTAGTGCCGGGAGCTATCGTGGGCGCTCTTCCTCCTCCTGCGCAGCGGATTCCTCCGCCAGTTGCAGACGTACTTCCACCTCCACCTTCTCTGCCTATAGATATGGGGCAGATGCTTACCTTCCTCCAGCAGATACTGGAGACTCAGAGAGCCCAGACCGAGGCTCAGCAGAGGCAGACAGACGCGATGCGTCAGGGCATGGAGGATGCCCATCAGTTGGCCCTTGCAGCCGTGGAGCAGAGGGCTCCTCATCTGGGGACGCGTACTAGGTACGGAGATATCCAGGATTTCAAGAAGCTCGGGCCCCGTGACTTTAGCGGGACCGAGGGCGTGGTCTATGCAGATGATTGGCTCGAGGATATCGAGCGGCAGATGAGGGCCTCCCGCCTGACAAACGACCTGAAGGTCGAGGCGGTAGGGTTGCAGTTGCTAGACATTGCACGCACCTGGTTTAGGAACGAGCCAGCCCTAGCTGGAGAGGGCCATACTTGGGCAGAGTTCAAGCTCCTCTTCAAGGAGAAGTTCTTTTCCCCCACGGACAAGATTGACCTGGTGCGACAGTTCCAGGATCTGCAGTAGGGCAGTCTATCTGTGGAGGAGTACGCAGCGGAGTTCGGCCGTCTGAGCCGATACGCAGAGTACATGGTTCGAGACCCGAAAATTAGGGCGAGCCATTTCAGGGAGGGGCTGACTTGGGATATCAAGATCCACATTCCCTCTTTCTATGAGACTTATACCCAGATCTACGCGGAGGCCCGCAAGGTAGAGCGGGAGTGGGGCTTGAAGCCCAAGAGGGAGCGTGATCATTTCTCGGGAGCTTCTAGCAGCGCAGGGGCTGCTAAGCGTCCTCAGCTTCAGCATCAGACTTTCCAGCATCAGACCAGAGCACCGTTTAGCAGGTACAGCACACTCAGCAGAGGCAGGCACAGCATGGGGCTCCTTGCGGCTACTGCAAGAAGCCCGGTCACATCTGGGAGGTCTGCCGGAAGAGGCTGGGCTTGTGCCTCTATTGCGGGGAGGCTGGACATCAATTGAGAGATTGTCCTACGAACCATTGCCGTGCAGCTCAGGGAGCACAGGGTAGGCCACCTATGGCACCGCATCACGCCCTCCACCAGCAGCGGGATATACCCCGTCAGGACAGGGCTTTTACGATGGCAGTTGAGGATCTTGCACGCATTGGACTAGGAGGTAAGGGTCTTGCTTTCTTTTACCTGTTCCTTCCGTCCATTGATTGATTATTGCTTTCTTAGTACCTTTAGTTGCATATGTGATGATCATGCTAGATTAAATAGAAACCTCAATGAAGACTGCAATAGCACGATACTGTAGAGATTTAAAACCATGCATGTGTTCTGATTACCTGGATTACGTGTTATATAACTTAGGAAAAAAATTTAGTAGACCTTGATTGTTGGGTGCTTGACCTGGAGAAGAGTACAACCGTTTGAATTTCGAGGACGAAATTTTTTTAAGGAGGGTAGATTTGTCACCCCCAGTTTTCAAATTAGGGGTATTTTCATCATTTTCAAGTTTTATAATATTTTAGGAATTTTATTTGATTTTATATGATTTTTAGGAATTTATTTGGGTTGGTTTGGATTTTATCCAATTCGGACTCAAATTGGAGACCCGGGTAGCTTGGACCCTAGTGGGACCCATATACTAGCTGGGCTTGGCCCACATACCATCATAATTAGGTCAGAAATTATAAACCCTATTTCCATGGCTTAATTAGTCATTTTAGAGCTTAATTAGTTGATTAAATTAGACCGAACCAAACCCGAACCAATTAAACCTAAGTCTAATGGGTTTGAAGTGTTATTGGATCACTACCCAAACCCACAAACCCTCCCTCCCCACTTGGCCGGCCATATAGGAGAGCCCCCCTTTCTTCCTCATTAAGCAAACACTCTCTCTCTCTCTCTCTCTCTCTCTCTCTCAAATTTCATTTCCTCTCTTCAAGCTTTCTTTCCTTCAAGAAAACCTATTCTAGGTATGTTCATAATCCCTTAATTATTTCTCTTTTGCATCTATTGCCTTCACAATAAATGTTGAGAAGTAAATTCTCTACACTTTGCCCCTAGGATTGGTAGGGTTCCCTAAAATCTAGGTTAAGGATTAATTTAGGGTTTTTTTATATATTGAATGGTATATATATATATATATATATATATATATATATATATATATATATATATATGTAATAGATATGTATATAATTATATGTATATGTGTATTTGTGTGAGGATGAGAGAATGATGGTGGTGGTAGTGTTGTGTCATGGAGAGTGGTGGTGAGAATGTGTGTTTGTGTGTGTGAGTGTGTGTTTGTGTGTGTGTGTATGAATTTAGATATAGATATATATGTGTGTGTATTTATATGTATATAGATATGTGTGTGTGTATTTATATGTATATAGATATGTGTGTGTGTATGTATATATATATATATATATATATATATATATATATATATATATATATATATATATATATATATATATATATATATATATATATATATATATAGACATGTGTGTGTGTGTGTTTATATATATAAATAGATATATGAGAGTGTTTGTGTGTATATATATAGATATATTGGTAGCTAAATGGTTAGATAAATATATATATATATATATATATATATATATATATATATATATATATATATATATATATATATATATATATATATATATATATATATATATATATATAGAGGGATATATACATATATATAGATATATATATATATATATATATATATATAGGGAGAGATAGGAAGTAGAGGAGAGGAGAGTAGGAAAAGAGAAGAGCAGCTGCAGCAGCAGCATCATACAGCAGTAGCAGCAGCAAGACCAGCTGCAATAGCAGCTAGTAGCAGGAGCAGCAGCAGCTCCAAGCTGCAGCAGTAGTTGCTGCTAGTTCCCCCCCCCCCCCCTATTTAGCCTCTTAAACCCCCTTTTAAACCCCCTACTTAACCCCCTAGTATATATATATATATATATATATATATATAGTTAGGTAGTTAGAGAGTTAGATAGAAGAAGAAGTGAAAAAGAAGAGGTTAGAAGAAAAGTTAAGGAGAATAAGAAGAATAGGAAGAGGGAAGAGAATAAGAAGAGTTAGAAATTAGAAGAAGTTAGAAGAGGAAATAGGAAAAGAGTTAGAAGATTAGAATAGGAAGAAATTAGAGGAAGAATAGGAAGAAGAAGTTTGAGAAGAATTAGAAGAGGAAGAGTTAAGAAGAAAGGGAAAATTAGAATTAGAAGAAGGAGAGGAATGAGATTAGAAATATGAAGAAGGATAATAAGAAGAAGGAGAGGAGAAGGATAAGTAGAATAGGAAATTAGGAGAAGAAGATTAAGAAGAGGAATTAGAATTAGGAGAAGGAAGAGGAAGAGGAATTAGAGGAATAGGATTTTGAAGAGTTTGAGTTAAGAGGTGAATTTGAGCTCGGAGCATCGGAATGAGATGAAACTTGGCGTGGAGTTCAAATACGTGATTTAGATTTTGCGGGTAGGCTCCCGAGTGGAAATCGGGGTCGTACAGCGCCGGTATCGCGCCGTATCGGTGCGTATCTTGAAATATTCAAGATTTTGACAACGGGCCGTATCATGGATCGAATGTCCACGTTACCTAGGTATTTTGGTAGATATTATATGTATAGGTTAGTATCATACTACCCTGGGGAGATCGGGTCAAAATATCAAGCGTAGGTAGGCTAACTAGGTTTCCACCTAGGATAGAATTTTACCTTAGAAAATGTAAAAATAGGTAATTGGCCTATGGCCAAGAAATGAGTTTCGAAGTCCAAGATGGACTTGGATATGGGTTGTAGAGGTTGATAATGATTAGAAATAGCCATCTAGACCTAGTCTTGACCCCGGTTGACCACAGTTGACTTTTTGGACCAAAAGTCAACTATGGGTCAACACTTTACCCAATTTAGTCCCAAATTCTATTAGACTTGCGCAGTTGACCAAAAGTCAACTGTTAGTCACCAGTGACCTAGAGTTGACCTAGGGTTGACCATAGTTGACCACGGTTGACCAGAGTGACCGGTTGACCAAAAAGTCAACGGTTGACTCAAATCGATCCCGATTGATTCCGTTTGACTTGCATTGACCCAATATGACCTAGCTCGACCTAAAATGACTTAGGTTGACCTCGTACAGTCTAGTTTGACGTGTCTTGACCTAGAATGACTTAATAGGATTTAAATTGTCTTGACTTTATTTTCTAAGCAGAGTATTGATACGTCTTGTTCTCTATAGGTCCTCGAGACGCTGTATTTGCTTCGGTTGACATATCATACCATATTATAGGCGAGTACATTTTCTGACACTTTTCCAATTTATAATGATTGTTATGATTTATGTAATTAGTGTAGATATGCTTGTTCTCGACACATTGGTCACACGGATTGGTATTCATGGATCCCGACATGAGATGTTATTCCTCGTTATCTTGGTATATCTTGTGCAAGCCCCCTTGTAGTTCTTGTACAGTATATGGACACCGATTCTCGAGAAGACTTGCTCCCTTCTCGTAGAATCCCGTGTCGTAACGTGTCTTGCTTGGATCCACTCTACCAGTCGGGGACGGGGAGTACTAGTGTAGATGTGTGGTCATTACCCACCTTGTTTATTCTTGTAGACCGTGAATGCTACCAATCCTATACTCCACGTGGGATTGGCTGATCATAACCTTGTGCAGACCCAATCCGACCACATGTTGTAGCTAGTATTCACACACCTAGAGATATGATTCTTGATTTCTTGTACATGCCATGATTCAGTTTACTTGTCTTGTTCTAGCTCTAGTTTTACAGCTTACATTGCCATGATACTCACATGTACATTCCATAATTTTCTTGTATATACTCTCTATTTACAGTCTTATAGCTTTTGTCATATCTTGTGAACTGTTGTTAGTAGATTGTACTCGTTCCATCCTGACAGGATATGTTGAAAATATTACAGATGCAGATGAGGGAGACTGCAGTACCTACTACGGTCCGGATGACGTAGTGGGCCTAGACCTAGAGACTTTGGTCCAGCAGGGCTTAGCTCCGCCTGGCGAGACCTTACCCCTTGCTTAGTTAGAGTAGGTCTTTTATACTGGACTTTGTCTCCAGCTACTTTTTGAGACTATTATTATTATGGACTGTATTAGAGACTTGGACTGTATATATTCTTTGTGTTGGACTTGACAGGTTATATATTATTTTATCGTCTTGTTGTCTTTTCATTTCAGTCTTTACTTTGTTATCTTAGAGTCGTGATTGAGTACTCGTATATATATATTCATTGCTTGTCCTCCGTTCGGAGTTGACCATGGACTTGACAGGTTTTTGTTATATATATATATAAACTGTTTAGAAGTAGAAAATCTACAGCGTTCCACGCCGATTTTTCGGTGAGGGCTGGGCATTGTCGCGTCACGTGCCCTTTTAGCGGGTGCGGGTCGTGACAATATCTCCACCAATCAACATAACCTGATGTGGATCTCCTGCTGTGTTGGCATCCAGCAAAATCGGAGTCGAAATACGTTATGATCTCCAAAATTATTCGATCTCCTACAAAGAGCATATAATTCCTTGTTCTCTATTAATTACTTAAGTAGTTTGGTTGCTACCTAATGATCCATCCATATTTGCTTAAAATATCTGCCTAACATCTGAATATGTACGTAATATCCTAACGCGTACATACTTGAGCATACATTAGACTTCCTACAACTGGTTATGAATGGAAAATCTATTGTATTTTCTTAATTTTAAGGCTAATCTTAGGGCACTTGACTGAGACTGAACTTGTCTCCTTTAACGAAAGGGTTGTCACCTTGTTTGCGTTCCTACATGCCAAATCTTTTAAGCACTTTATTGATATAAATATTTTATGATAATCCAAGAATATCCCGAGAACGATCACGGTATATCTGGATTCCAAATACAAAAGAAACGATACCAAGATATTTCTTCTGAAAGTTATTTGGTAAAAATTTTTAGTGTCGTACAATATACCTATATCAGTTTTTTTGCCAAGCAGTATGTCATCAACATATATAACTAAAGAAAATTGTTTACTCCCACTGAACTTGTGATATAGACAATCTTTAGTAGTGTTTATCTCAAAAACCAAACGAGATAATCACTGGTAAAACTTTAAGTACCTTCGACGAGAATTCTGCTTGAGTCCATGAATAGATTTTGTCAAATTGCAAACCATATTCTTTGGGTCTTTCGACACAAAGTTTTCTGTATGTACCATAAATTTTTTCGTCGATGTTACCATTGAGAAACACAATTTTGACATCCATTTAATGTAACTCAAGATCAAAATGTGCAACAAGTGTTGTGATTGTTTTAAAAGAGTCTTTCAAAGATACCGAAGAGAAAGTCTCTTTAAAATCAATCGTTAACTTTTGAGTAAAGTCACTAGCTGCAAGACGTACTTTATACCTCTCCACATTATCTTTTCGAATTTTTCTTGGTTTTAAATGTCCATTTTCAACCAATGAACTTCGTATCTTTTGGTAATGTGACAAGTTCCTAAACTTTATTGTCTTGCATAGACTTATACTCATTATTTATTTCCTCAATCCACTTTTAAGAGTTGAAACTTTCCATGGCCTGACGGAAGATGATTGAATCACCTTCCAATATTCCATAGTTTTTCTCACGTTCCTAGAGAAATATGATAATACTATCCAAAATTATATTTCTTTTTTCTCTTGTGAACCATCTTAACATTACCGGTTCTTGAGGTTGTTGAGTTTGTTCCTCAGAAATAATTACCTTATCTTGAATGGGGGTGCCGCTACATTATCTTGTCAAGGTATCTCAACAATGACTTGTAGAGGTAATTCGACATTGTCTTGTTGAGGCTCCGAATTCACTTCTTGATCAATGACAGGTACAAAATCCTGTACATCGTCAAAAGTGATAGTAGGAATCACAATCGGTTCCTCCTCAAAGATAATGTCTTTGATTTTATTTCTCCCCCAAACTCAACATCCTCAAAAAATATTATACTTCTCATCTCAAAAAAAATTATTTATGTGAGACCGTATAATTATTAACCCATCGATCTGTCAACATAGCCAATAAAGTAGCTCTTTATAATTTAACAATGGTCTGTATTTCCTTTACACATTAATATAGACATTAAAGTCTATAAAGTCAATAAAATCAAAACCTCATCAGACACAAATCGTTCAACTCTATTTCTAGAGATGTGACCTAATCGCTTATGTCATAATGAGACTAAAAACATTTATTGTTAATTTTGTATTTAGTACCACATGACTCCACTTGCAAGGTTTTTTTGTAAGATGTGACAGTTTTAAATGAATATAGGTTATCATAAACCTTAAGGGAACCGTTACCAATAATATTTGGATTTATAGATAGACTAAACTTATTATTTCTAAATGAACAATGATAACCAGATTTGTCCATTAAGGAAACTGAAACTGAATTTTGTCTAAAAGACGATATGTGAAACCCCTAAAATTTTGGATTATTAGATTACTAATTTAATGCTTATTATTATTTATTATATTTAGTCCGATCAAAAAAAATATTATTATGATTTTCAAAAAATAAATTATTTGGATTTTTGATTGTGGCCCTGTCCCGATCCCGCATCCGGATCCGACTCCGAACCCGTTCCCGAGTCCGAACCCATATTCGAATTATTTTCATTAAAATAAATTGTATTAATATTTTTTTTCCTAAGGAAAACTTTCCTTGAGAAAGGAAATATTTCCTTTCCTTTTCGTTTCCTCTCTGCAAGCAAAGAAATGTGGCCGATCCTTTTCTCTTCCCCGCGGTCGAAACTGCCATGGCCTCCTCGGCTTCCCGAAACCGTCGCCACCCATTCTTTTTCCCCTTCCCGTAACCCCCGAGCCATTCCCTATAAAACCCTCTCCATCACTCATCCCTCTCTATCACTCAGCCCTCTCCCCAAAACCCACTCCCCAAGCCCTAGCCGCCCAAGCCAGTGCCCTACCGGCGATCCCGTCTCAGTGGGTTATTATGTAGTGCCCCGCTCCTCGCGGTCCACTATGTAATACCTACGGCTTGTTGACTCTGTAATAAACTGAGTATTTGGTGAAACCTTTATCGGTATCGATTGATCACGGATGAAATGCAATGAACCTTTTCAATTGATGGATTGGCTTCTATTGAAATGAATCCAAGAGTTTTGCTGAATGTTTTCTCTCGCTGCTTGATTTTGATGAATGCGTTTTCGTGTTGATTTTCGATGATTGGTTTTCATTGTTCGCTTTTATCGTATTTCGTATTCATTCCGAATCTTGAGAGAAAGAGATGAAGTATGCTAATCAACTGTTGGTGCCAATGTAGGGCGCGCGAATTGTTCGTGAACGGTGCGTGAAGTCCCTCCTTCTCTCAACTAAGATTCATCTTGGTGAGTTGTTTCAACCGAACAAACATTGATCTGTACGCCTAATAAAAATGATCTCTAGTCCACTCTGTTGTCTTGTCCCAATGATTAACGATACCACATCCACAAAAGATAAGAGAAGATAATTGAATTGAATCAATTGCAAGAATATGTATTGCTACTCTATATGCTCGATAAGAATGATCATCTGCTTGTCACTAGTATGCTTGAAAATATAGACATGTACAGACGAACTTGTACGTGTTGAGATAAATCTGAAGGCACGAAACAAACGTGTCGTATATCTGCGCATAAGTCCAAATGTGTCTCATCTGATAGAACGGCTAGAGCATGCATTTGGTCTCGGACAACTTGTATACAAGAAAATATTTGTCTCTCGGGTGGTATCTGGGGGCACCTGGAACCGCTCGGCCTAGGAGAGATTAGGGCCTCCATGTGAAAATGGGAGTCGATATCTGAGTCCTTAGCGACAAGCTGAACCCAAGAGAGTCACAGCGGCTAATCATGGGGATAACCCATGGACCAACATATAGAAAAGTCCACCTGCATGACCCGAATGACAACTTCAATATCTGCATGAATGAAACATGAATTACTCGTTATGCAAAATTGTGCTAACATATTTTTGTGTAGGGATGACTATCAGCGAGGGTAAGTTGCTATGAATTATATTCTACTGTCATGTTCTTATGAATTGTTGAAAAGAACCTAGACAAGTAGAAAGATCACTAGTAAATGTTAGCTCCACATATTGATTTAGTGCAGAGATTTACGAGTTCGGCCAAAAGCCGCTCGCCAGTACATGATGTGTGCCGACCCACGTTCTGGGCATCCTTTTCAGAAAACAAAAGGAGACAGGAGGATTTCAAGTGAGGCACCGAAGCTCGTCTAGCCCAGTAGAGCTGTGGATTGCCTCGAAGCTTCATTTTCATTCCGGTCAAGTTTCAAGTTTTTATTTCCTTTGAAGGTGTCTTTCAATTCCTGCTTGTAATAAGGGATATGATGTATGGGCATTGCGGCTATTTTCAAAAGAGAGTTTCAAAGAGAATCATGTAGCCAATATAAGGCACTCTAAGTTTGTAAAGATTTGTACTTGTATTCCTATCAAGTTTATCAATAAAAGAAGTATTTTTATTTCAAATCTCTGTGTCTAAAATTTGGTTTTCTGCAATGAATGGGTGCGTGCGTGTGTTTTGCTTAACTAGTGGGTGCGTGTGTGTGTTTTGCTTGACTAGTTATTTTTATGCAGGTACATGGCCTTGTGCAAGCGTAACTTAGGCTTGCACGACATTACGCCTTAGCGAGGACGATCGATCCCGCGGGGATCCAGGCAAGACGGACGACCCTAGCGGGATCGGGGCATGACAAAGTAGTATCAGAGCACGATTTTACGTCCTTGGCCTCTTGCAAATATCATTTTCGAAAAAGTATATAAAGTACTTTGATGGCTTTCAAAAGAGTCCCGATTTTGAGCTATGAAAACTAATGCCCAATACAATAAGTCCATAATATTTTATGAGACTGACAGAAGTTATACTCTTTTGTAGAGAAATGGCCCCTCCTCGACCAGCTTCCTCGACAGATTCGATAGAACGGATCATGACATTGTTGGAATTACAGAGGCAGGACAGTGAGGAATGCAATAAAATACAACAGGCCCAAATTGAGGCCCAACAGAAATAGTTGGAATCCTTGACCCAACTTGTAACTGCGCTTGCGACAAATCGGGATACCACCACAGTGACCAAACCAACGAAAACGTCCGAGATTGAGCCCGTGGAGGGTGACGAACCCCAGCCAGCACAAAGGCACACTTCCTTTAGGCCAAAGGACTTTTTAGACGTGACTCCAGAATTTAAAGGCAGGACATCACCCGATAAGGTCATGGACTGGATTGATAAAATGGAGAGTCTGTTGGCGTTCGTAGGAGTTCCGAGTAGCAAGAAGGTAGTTTGTGTCGTTCTGCTTCTACAGCTACGGGCAAAGGATTGGTGGAAGGCGAAGAAGCCGACGCTGCTTGCAACGGCTAGGAATGGAAAGATCTCATGGGCCTCGTTCAAGAAGGCATTTCTGGATCAATATCTGCCTCCAGCCATGAGCAAGAAGATGGAGGACGACTTCATCACACTGAAACAGGAAGATATGTCCATGGAGGACTATGAGTCTGAATTTGCCAAGTTAGCAAATTTTGCTGTCGTTATGCTTCCCACCGAGCAGACTCGCATAAATCGATTCGTTGGAGGTCTGAATGACGACATCTAGTTAAGTGTGCTGAATCGAGAATGTGGGTCGTATTCTCAGGCCTTTGAGGCGGCGCTACAGGTGGAACAGTTCTGCCTGAAGAAGGCGTCCAATAAAGTGTAGTACAGTCAGAATCAGCCTGCCAAGAGATATCATGACGGAGAGAAAAAGACTGACGGGGAACAAAACAACAAACCCGTATGCGCCTTCTGTAGTCGACGAGGGCATGTTAAAGAAGGCTGTCGCTATGTGAATGGCCAGAGTTGCAGTTACTGTGGCAAGAGTGGGCACATCAAGGAGGACTGTCGTGCCGCTAATAACGCTTGTTTTTGTTGTGGCCAACAGGGCCACTCAGTCAAAAATTGACCGAAAAAGAATAGAACGGATCAGAATCGTAATGACACTGAAGAGCATGGGCAGCTGCCAGGCCTACCGCCACTCCGAGATAATCTGCACAACTAGCAGTTACGGAATGCCAACACGGCGACAGTGCGCATCTATAATCTCTCCACGTTGCTTGATCCATAATGCAACAATAGTGGAAGTGAGTTTGTTTCTTAAGTTTTGAGGACAAAACTTTTTCTCAGTAGGTTATTATGTAGTGCCCCGCTCCTCGCGGTCCACTATGTAATACCTACGGCTTGTTGACTCAGTCATGAACTGAGTATTTGGTGAAACCTTTGCCGGTATCGATTGATTACGGATGAAATACAATAAACCTTTCCAATTGATGGATTGGCTTCTATTGAAATGAATACAAGAGTTTTGCTGAATGTTTTCTCTTTCTGCTTGGTTTTGATGAATGCGTTTTCGTGTTGGTTTTCGATGATTGGTTTTCATTGTTCGCTTTCATCGCATTTTGCATTCATTCTGAATCTTGAGAGAAAGAGACGAAGTATGCTAATCAACTGTTGGTGCCAATGTAGGGCGCGTGAATTGTTCGTGAACAGTGCATGAAGTCCCTCATTCTCTCAACTAAGATTCATCTTGGTGAGTTGCTTCAACCGAACAGACATTGATCTGTACGCCTAATAAAAATCATCTCTAGTCTACTCTGTTGTCTTGTCCCAATGATCAACGATACCACATCCACAAAAGATAAGAGAATATAATTGAATTGAATCAATTGCAAGAATATGTATTGCTACTCTATCTGCTCGATAAGAATGATCATCTGCTTGTCACTAGTATGCTTGAAAATGTAGACATGTACAAACAAACTTGTACGTGTTGAGATAAATCTGAAGGCACGAAACAAACGTGTCGTATATCTGTGCATAAGTCCAAATGTGTCTCATCTGATAGAACGGCTAGAGCATGCATTTGTCTCTCGGGTGGTATCTGGGGGCACCTGGAATCGCTCGGCCTAGGAGAGATTAGGGCTTCCATGTGAAAATGGGAGTCAATATCGGAGTCCTTAGCGACGAGCTGAACCCAAGAGAGTCACAACGACTAATCATGGGGATAACCCATGGACCAACATGTAGAATAGTCCACCTGCATAACCCGAATGACAACTTCAATATCTGCATGAATGAAACATGATTTACTCGTTATGCAAAATTGTGCCAACATGTTTTTGTGCAGGGATGACTATCGGCGAGGGTAAGTTGCTATGAATTATATTCTACTGTCATGTTCTTATGAATTGTTAAAAAGAACCTAGACAAGTAGAAAGATCACTAGTAAATGTTAGCTCCACATATTGATTTAGTACAGAGATTTGCAAGTTCGGCCAAAAGCCGCTCACCAGTACATGATGTGTGCTGACCCACGTTATGGGCATCCTTTTCAGAAAGTAAAAGGAGACATGAGGTTTTCAAGTGAGGCACCAAAGCTCGTCTAGCCCAGTAGAGCTGTGGATTGCCTCGAAGCTTCATTTTTATTCCAGTTAAGTTTCAAGTTTTTATTTCCTTTGAAGGTGTCTTTCAATTCCAGCTTGTAATAAGGGATATGATGTATAGGCATTGCGGCTATTTTCAAAAGAGAGTTTCAAAGAGAATCATGTAGCCAATATAAGGTACTCTAAGTTTGTAAAGCTTTGTACTTGTATTCCTATCAAGTTTATCAATAAAAGAAGTATTTCCATTTCAAATCTTTGTGTCCAAAATTTGGTTTTTTGCAATGAATGGGTGTGTGCGTGTTTTTTGCTTAACTAGTGGGTGCGTGCGTGAGTTTTGCTTGACTAGTTGTTTTTGTGCAGGTACATGGCCTTGTGCAAGTGCAACTTAGGCTTGCACGGCATCATGCCTTAGCGAGGACGATCGATCCCGCAGGGATCCAGGCAAGATGGACGACCCTAGCAGGATCGGGGCATGACAATCTCTGGTTTAGGATATGTATTTGTGTTGATTGGCATTTTTCCAGGATTGGGATGTCCCAATTATAGAGGAGGTGCTGCCCAAATTTTCGAAAAATATATTAAAGTTTGAATAAAACTATTTCCAAATCCCGGCTTTTGCAAAACGAATTACAACTTGAATTGTTGGTTTTAAATATGGTTTTTGTATCATTTTCGGGCAATAATCGTATCGGTCTGTATACCCTAGCAAAATGCAAACGAAACCGAAATTTTCGGACGTTGAGGTATAAGCTAGAATGCAACATGATATTTTGCACCAAGTCTGAGATTTACCATATTTTTATATTTTTAAATTAAATTATTATTTTAGAACATATTTTTGGCCAATAGTATTTTGAGTGCAGGGCCTCGGCCTGCTGAATGGACCGCTTTCCGGCGTTCAGAGCTCACCAGCAATTCAATTACTTTAAATTCAATTAATTTATGTAAAGTGTTGTAAGGGCATAAGCCTAGTCTTTATTCCTTTCTCTGTGGTTTTGTAATTGCATAATATAGTTTTGTTTTCTTTTGGTTTATTTTTCTGGTTTCGTTAGTTATCGATAAACGCGTAGAATAATAAATTGAATATTTATTTTATATAGAAAATTAAATATTTTTCCCACATTTAGTTAATAATAAAATATAAGTTTTTTTATTTAAACAAATTCACGTTTTTCTCATTTAAAGAAAAACCTAGTTTTAGATATATTACAAAATACAAACTTTTGCCAAATAATCGAAAAATAAAATTTTCTCAATAAATGTTAACTTGACTTTTATTTCATTAAATCGCATCGATACGCGTGTTATGATAGAATAATATAAAACTTGACTAGGATCAAATTATAGAGATAGTAACTAGTACACCTAGATATGGTTCAAATATGTTTCTAAGAAGGGATTCTCAATTGTAGGATTTCGAGGACGAGTCTGATTTTTTTCCGGTACCGATTTCAAATCCAGTCATAAATCAAGGCAAGTATGGTTATGTTTGTTTTTCAATTTAATTAGTAATTGTAATATTGTAAGATTAAACCATATTGCTACACAGAACTCTCTCCTAGAGTATTGATTGTTATTGATTGTGGGATATTGGACGAGTAGTGTAATGTTCTATGACCAATACCTTCATATTGCATAATTGTGCGAGCTTACTCCTTTTCACACGGGGATAAGCCGTATCGTATCACTAGGATACTATTGTACAACCCAAGCCGGTCATAAGCATTACATACTCAAATTACATTGTTCTCAATTATGGAAAAATATTGTTCAAGTATTTCAAACTGTTTAAATTGCAAATTTTTAATTATTAGTTGAATTGTTAGATTTTTATAATTGTACTTTGCTCCTTTCCTGACTGGATTCTCTACCCCAATAGGTTCCATTGATGATGCTGAGCTATTGATTAATAGCTATTACGACCCTGAGCTCTACCCAGCTGTAATGACCATTGTTCGTATTTCGTATTTTGGTATACGTATACATATTTAGACCCGTGTTGCTTGTCACCTTGGTTGGTTCGGCCCAACTTGACTTGGTTCGGCTTGGTTTTGCATGGTTCGGTTTTGCTAGATTTTATGTGAACCAAACCACTCCCACCTACCACCACCTTCATTAAATATCCCACCACACAATCTCTTTCCTCATTAACTCTTCTTCTTTCCCACCATTATTTCTCCACCAACCTGAGAGTGGGAGGTTTAGGCAAGTGCACCTTGCTTCATGGAGGAAGTCCATTTTTAATGTTCCATTGTCTTCCTCATGTGCTTCTAACCCACCTTAGTACTTAGCATTTTTCATTTCCATGGTTAAATTTTTGTAAATCTAGCTTTTTGGTATTTTCAGTTTTCAGGAGTTTTGATCTATCAAACTTGCATGTTTTTGCTAGTAGATGGTTCCATGTTGTAGAGAATTCCATTTTACCTAAATTTGACCTACGGGAGTCTGGGTTTGGGTTCCTAATGTTGTGTGGAGAAGCATGGAGGCCATGGTATTTTCCATGGACATGTTCACTGTGAGAGCCATAAATTGCACTTTTGGCCGCATGCAACATTGAGTTGCTGAGCCGCATGAGCATATTTGCTCTGGGCCGCATAGGCCAATGCCATGTATATTTTAATGCATAGCCTTAGCATTCACGTGCATGGCCTTTTCTTTTTTTATTATTTATTGCATGCTTTAATAGGCAAGTTGCATGCATTCATGCATTAGTGAGCCGCATATAAATATTTAAGCTTGGCCGCATATGGGGACAAGCATGCTGCATGACCCTTAAGCAATTGTATAGCATTTGCGTTAATGCCATACCGCATGGCCTTCCAGTGAAAGCATTTGCATTAAATGCTTATAGTTTATGCATTTGCATTTAATGCTTATGGCATTAGCATTAAATGCCTTCCAGTGAAAGCATTTTGCATTAAATACCTATAGTACATGCATTTGCATTTAATGCTTATGGCATTAGCATTTAATGCCTTCCAGTAACAGCATTTGCTTATATATGGCTGTATGGCTATATAAGCAATTGCATGCTTAGCAATTAAGTTGGCCGCATGTACAAGCATACTTGGCCGCATGCAAACACCAGGGTGAGCTGCATAGGCCAACACAAAAGTGAGTCGCATGCTATTTTAATGTTATGGCCGCAGTAGCTCGTATGGATGCATTAAGTTGGCCGCATGGATTAGATAATTGCATACATGCATTAAAGTTGGCCATGCAACTTTATTTTGTTGCATTATTAATATTCATGGCCATAATCTGTCAGCCGCATGTGCATGCAAACTGCTGGCCGCATGAGCAAATTGCTGGCCGTATGCAAATGCCAATAGTGAACCGCATATGGGAACGAAGTCAGCCGCATGCATATTAATGCATTAAACTAATGCATGCAAGCATACATTTAATGTATATGAATATAATATATATTAATATAATATATATTAATATAATATATATTAATATAATGTATATTAATGTAATGTGTATTAATATAATGTATATTAATATATATTAATATATTATATAATGCATTATATTAATATAATGTATTTAATGTATTAAAGCATTATTTAATTCATTATATTAATGAATTATATTAATGTATTAAATGTATTTTCATGCAAGCATGCATGCGTATATATTTTGCTCAACTGCATATAGCCAAGTGACTGCTGGCCGCATGAAAACTTCCCGAGCCGCATGAGTCCCCCACAGCCCTTGCCCCTTCTAATATTTAATTACTAAATGTGTGTTGTGCCAAATTAATTGTTCTCTGACACGATGGTGACTCGTTGTGGTATACTTTTGACATGACATGATAGTGGCCCGACGTGGCGCGCTTCTGACAGTGAACATGACATGTATATTTTAAAGGCTGTTGCGACGGCTAGCATGTCATGACAAGATTGAACGGGCTGGACACCGTGGTTGAGTGTGTTTGTACAAATGGAACCGGTAATGTTTGCATCATGTCTAAGGATAGGGATCCCTGAGTACCTCGGTCAGGGGTACCTACTGTAAATGGCTAAGGCTAATAACTAGAATAATTCAGTATTCCTGAGAGATTTCCCCAGCTACAAGCGATCCCGTTATCCCAGCCACCATTGTTGGACTTGCTGCCTGCCGACGAGTAGGGCACAAGTCTAAATTCACTGATATATGGAAAGAACGATGTACTGCTTAATGAACCCAAGTCGCCTGGATAACCTGGATTAGCTGCAGGGCTTGTGGCTGGAGGAACATCTCACTGCATGTTGTGATAACCCTAGTTAGCTAATGCAGAAAGCTATAGACACTGATTGGCCGGGAACGATTGTATGGTACAGTTTTAGTGCTCGATTATTGCAGGCTTGATCGCGTGATTGTCACTTTTAACAATAAAGATTAGGGGCTAATTTCTGCTCAGGCGAAGGGTTATAACCCCGGTCCTTGTTTGGTTTAAGGGTTGTAACCTGGCTCCCGGAGCAGTTCTGAGTCCTCTCTTCATTTATTATATTATTATACCCCACGTCGCGCTTGTAATGTTTTACCTTACCAACAAGATTTGGAGATGGAGTTCTATTTAGGTGAAGGGTTACAACCCCGGTCCTTGTTTGGTTTAAGGGTTGTGACCTGGCTACTTGAATGGTTCCGTCGTACTCCATTATGACTGTTATTATTCTTTTACTTTCAGTTCTTTTAACTGCTTTAATATATTTTCTGATGTGCTGGTTTTAGTTCTTAAGTGAAGCCTCCTTTGTGGCACTTGTTCTTTCTGGGATCTGACCCAGCTGGTTTTGTGTGGCCAAATTTTGGAGCAGTTTCAGAGGATCTACCAACCTTCCAGCCCGATGGTGACCACCAGACGTAACCAGGGCAACGAGTGGGTTTATTTTTTGCTCTCCCACTCTATTATAAAAATTTTATTTTAAGGCGTTTAGCCGGCGAGCACCTGTTAGCTCGTATTTCATACCTTATTATTGTCTGCCTACGGGCTGTAACATGATTGACAGATCCTACGGCTGATCATGTATGAATAAACTCTTGCTAGTCCTCACATTTTGTAACGACTAGCTTCATGATCAGCTGGATATGTAACGTTTGGGACGCCTTACTATTGTATATTTGGTGATCTTACATCTTGTAACTTTACTTGCTTGCTTGAGATTGAGACAATTAGGCTTGTTATTGGCCGTAGGAGACTGATGGATTGTAGTTAAACTCTCATATATCTAGACAGCCATGACCGTATAGTGGGGTGGATTCCATTTCATTATACGTAGCTGGCTATGTATGCCCCCGCTCTCCAGTATTCTGGTTCTAAGGCATTACATGGTTTGAGTGGTGGCCCATGCAGGTCTTGTAAATCAAGATATGTGAGGGTTTACCGAATAGATGTCTCAATCAGCACTCGCCCTTGATCTCTGCCCGAATCTTCTAATCCCTGAGATTCTCGACCTGATCACATGCTTGTATCGTTGATCTGTCTTGGTCCTTCCTTATTGTTTCCTATGTCGTCTTCTTCAGCGGTATTGTTCCTGGTCCTACCGATCAGCAAGGCGAAGCGTCTCCCATGGACCAGCAACAACCAGAAGATCAGGCCCAGCACTCAGGAGCAGCCTCCCGGGTCATGCCTCCCGGAGATCCAGAACCCCCGGTGCAGCCAGCCCAGCCCGTAGGGCAGGATGATGGAGCCTTGGTGGGACTTATCAGGGAGTTACTTGCATCGCAGGATCGTCGAGGAGATGTCTTGTATCAGGCGGTGGCAGATGCTCTGGGCAGAGGTAGACATCATGGGAACAGTGTAGCGAACAGTTTTAAGCTCCTGAACCCTCCATTCTTCGATGGCAGCGAAGACGCTATCGCTGCTGATGCGTGGCTTCAGGACACAGAGGTGATATTGGAGGCGACGAAGACCCCAGAAGATGAGAAGGTGGTCGTGGTGCGCCTGCAGTTATTGGATCTAGCCCGCAGCTGGTGGGCGACTCAGGCCGTTGGACTAGCGGCGCCTATTGCTTGGGCAGTATTCCGTGAGAGGTTCCGGACCAAGTACTTCGATACGGTGGCTCGGTACGATCTACAGACCAAGTTCACCAATTTGAAGCAGATGGGCCGGACGGTCAATGGGTATGTGGCTGAGTTTTCCAGGCTTAGTCGGTTTGCTCCCACCTTGGTGGCGACCGAGTTCGATAGAGCCCAGCAGTTTCAGCAGGGACTCCACCTAGAGATTTTGTTGGCGATGGAGCAGTTTGAGCATCAGACTTTTGATGCGATATTGAGAGCAGCTATGAGGCATGAGTATACCGCCCAAAAGATTGTGGACAGGACCGAAGGTCGAAAGCGATCTCACGGCCCGATGAATCAGTCGTCAGCCCCAGCCCCGGCAGCCAGGGCTTTGACCATTGGAGCTCCGAGAAGGACAGCTTCAGTTACGTCGGTTCAGCATTCAACCCTGACGTATCCTCAACAGCAGAAGCAGAAGTAGTCTTCGCCCATGGGCTGCTCTTATTGTGGGAAGCCTGGATATGTTGTTTTAGAGTGTCGCAAGGCTCCAGGATTGTGTTTGCTTTGTGGAGCGCCAGACCACAAGGTAGGATCCTGCCCGTTCAGGACTGACTCATCCCCAGCCAGGACCTGTTCATCAGTTAGGGGACAAGCCCCAGTACCGGTCCAGCAGCAGCTTCTATTCCCGAGGCCGTTGCCGACGCAGACCCAAGCTTTTCAGAAGCAAAGGCCTCAGTAGTTTGCCCAGGCGCAAATCTAGAATAGGCAGAGAGGACCGGCACCCAGAGGACATGGTCAAGTGATGTCTTTGACCATGGAAGAAGAAGAAGTGGCACCAGGTGAGGTAGTGGCAGGTACTATTCTCGTCCACACTTTTTCGGCTTTAGTGTTATTTGACTCTGGTGCATCGTATTCATTTATGTCTGCACGATTCGTGACACGGATAGGACTGGAGCCCGAGTCCTTATCAGTAAGGCTCAATATATTTACTGGTAACGGTCTTGTGGGAGTAGATAGAGTATTTTCTTCGTGTCGGATCGTGGTTAACGGTAGAGAGTTTCCCGCTAGGCTGATAAAATTTTCGATGGCTGATTATGATGTAGTCTTAGGAATGGATTGGTTGAGAGACCAGTATGCTAGGATAGACTGCCATATTGGCAGAGTTATTTTTAGCATTTCAGGCGAGCCAAAGTTTTTCTTTTCTCGAGGCAAAGTTGAACCTTCTCCTCCAGTATTGCGGATGGCCGTAGCAGCAGTGCAGTTACCCCGGGTAGTCGAGGAATTTCCAGATGTTTTCTCGAAAGAGCTTCCATAAATTCTGCCAGAACGAGAGATCGAGTTTACTATCGACTGGATTCCCGGGACAGCACCAGTGTCAGAGAGAGTCTACAGGATGGCGCCGTCAGAATTGGAGATATTGTACAAGATAATTGAAGAACTCAGAACCAAGGGATTCATTCGTGCAAGTGGATAGCCTTGGTGAGCCCCGATGCTTCTTATGAAAAAGAAGGATGGTACATCCAGATTATGTGTTGACTATCGTACCTTGAACTCAGTGACAATCAAGAACAGATATCCTCGCCCAAAGATTGATGACTTGTTTGATTAACTCAGAGGAGCGACAGTATTCTCGAAGATTGATTTGCGGTCAGGATACCACCAGATCAGAGTCAGAGAGCAGGACATCCTGAAAACAACTTTCAGATCCAGATATGGGCATTGGGAGTTCCTTGTTATGCCCTTTGGAGCAACCAATGCGCCGGCTGTATTCATGGACCTCATGAATCGTATCTTCATGCCTTATTTGGATCAGTTCGTGATTGTGTTCATAGACGATATCCTGGTCTACAGCAAGAGTGAAGCAGAGCATGAGCAACATCTCAGAGTTGTCCTCCAGATTCTCCGAGAGCACCAGTTGTATGCCAAGTTCAGCAGATGCGAGTTCTGGCTCGATCGCATTTCATACTTGGGTCATATCATCACCAGAGGGGGAGTAGAAGTGGATCCCCAAAAGATTGTGGCTATCGAAACCTGGCCAGTGCCCAGCACAGTTGCAGAAGTTTGCAGTTTTCTTGGATTAGCCGGCTACTATCGGCGATTTGTTTCAGACTTTGCTCAGATTTCAGTGCCATTGACGCAGTTAACCCGCAAGGATGTGCAGTTTGCTTGGACAACAGAATATCAGGAATCTTTTGAGATGCTGAAGCGAGGCTTGATGACAGCACCCATTCTCATACTTCCAGATGGGACCGAAGGATTTTCAGTATACTGTGATGCTTCAGGCAGAGGATTAGGATGTGTTTTGATGCAGCATGGGAAGGTAATAGCTTATGCGTCACGTCAACTTCATGACCATGAGAGGAATTACCCAACTCATGACTTGGAGCTGGCAGCTGTAGTGTATGCACTTAAGTTGTGGAGACACTACCTGTATGGTGGAGATTTTCACCGACCACAAAAGCCTGAAGTATGTTTTCACCCAGAAGGACCTTAACATGCGTCAGAAAAGATGGCTAGAGTACTTGTGGATTATGATGTCAACCTGCAGTATCACCCTGGGAAGGCCAACGTTGTGGCAGATGCATTGAGCAGGAGAGCCAGGGTTTACTTTCTGACAGCACAACCAGAGTTGTTAGCAGATCTTCAGAAGATGGGTATAGAAGTTGTCCTTCCTACTAACGTGGCATTGATGGCCAACATGCAAGTACAGTCCAGTATAGTTAAAAGGATTAAGATAGCTCAGTCCTCCGATTCTAAGCTTCAGCGGCTTAGAGTAGAATGTGAAGTCGGGCGACGACCAGAATTATGCATTCATAAAGATGGTACACTTCGACATGGTAAACGTCTTTGTGTACCCAGTGGAGATATTAGATAGGAGGTGATGGCGAAAGCTCACAGTTCTCAGTATTCAATTCATCCCGGTGGCACGAAGATGTACCATGATATCCGTCAGGACTTTTGGTGGAATGGCATGAAGAGGGAGATAGCTCGGTTTGTCTCTCGGTCACTACCAAAATTTATCGTTTTAGCGACGGCCACATCCGTCGCTAAACCGACGGTAATCACTATTAGCGACCGATAACCGACGGATTTTGGCCAAAAAAATCTGTCGGCAATCAGCTCGTTGCTAATAACGGTCCGTCGCTAAGTTGTCGTCACATGACGGAATAGCGACGGATTTTCGACGTCACAATACGAAGCATTAGCGACGCATTTCCGACGGACTTTCGTCCATTTCAACTATTAAGTACTGAACTGTGTAGACAATAGCGACGTAACATTCCGTCGGTAACCCGTCGTAACAGCGTATCAGATCGTATCATGAAGTCGCTAATCCGTCGGTATTCGTCGGTAACTAACGACGGATTGGCGACGACGTTCTGACGGACTATCCGTCGATCAGGTTCTGGAAATGCTTGGCATTTCCAGCACCATGGCGACGGAAGAGTAGTCACTAATCCGTCGATATATGTCGACCGAATAGCGATGGATTAACCGTCGACCTTGTTCTAGAAATACTTGTTATTTCCAGAACACGGGCGACGGATAGGTCGTCGCTATTCCGTCGAACAATATACCATGCCGACGGATAATCCGTCGATCATCCGTCGCTACTTGGGAAAATTTTTAAATATCCAGTTAGCGACGGAATAACCGTCGAAAAGTAGTCGGAAACTGGTGATGACCGTCGCAAAACGGTCACAAGTCCGTCGCTAACTGAGAATATTTTGAAAAAAAATTACAGCGCTTTTCCTGTTCGCAAAAAATTTGCATAAACCAAACCAATATGTAATGCACACCAATTATCCAACAATCACATAGACCAAATATATTATGCACACCAATTATCCAAGAATCACATAGACCAAATATGCACATACGAATTTAATGCACACCAATTATCCAAGAATCATATAGACCAAACCAAATTAATATAAAATAGACATCAATTATCCGGAAGAGTAACCCAATATCCATCGTTATAATCCGATCATTGCACAAATATTCCAAATTTTTCACAAATATTCCAAAACACATAGGAAAGAGTTGGCCAGTTACAGTAACCTAATATCCATTGCTGGCGACCGATCATAGCACAAATATTCCAAAATTTTCACAAATATTCCAAAACACATAGGAAAATCGACTTTGGCCTCAACAAAGACCACAAGTCAGACGATGAATCCTCACAGCCAGGGATGATAGTTGCGTTGAGGCATGTACCATTCTATCAGCCACTTTGCATACGAAGGCTCAATCTGGTTGAGGTCTTTTGTAGGGACAGGAGGGTCGATCCCGATGCTACTACTCTCTGACGGTGGCTTCTCCTTAGCTTCAAGCTTGGGAGCAATCTCTTCCCTGATGGTCATCGGTTCTTTCTTGACCTCGATCTTTGGTAACACCTTCTCCTTAACAGTCACCGGCTCTTGTTTGACGACGGAGACTTCCTCCGTGTCGACCTCCAAAGGTTTCTTGCCTCGACCCCTTCCTCGACTAGCAGCACCACCTCGACGAGTCCTAGGAGCCATCTTTTTGACAACAGAAATTTATCGTATAGGGTAAAGAAATTTATCATTTTATAAAAGTTGTGACGTTGGTTTTTTGCGTTCATCATCATTAGACGGAGCAGCACTGGAAAAGTTGTGACATTGGTAGCATGAGAGAGTAAAAATCTGTATCACAAGACTAACAGAATTACTATGTAATCATGTACTCACCAATAACCGGATGTAACTGGAGTCGTTGGGCCTATCGTGCAGTAATTTGTGGATCCGCTGGTATAGGCCAGATGTACTTAGTATCTAGTGTATCAGATTAGTATCGGTCTATCGGTTTGGTATAGGACGTATCATATTGGTATTGGTCTTAACAAATTGGTATCGTCCTATATCCGATATGTACATGTATCGGCCGAATAGCTAGGATTCATATTGGTCTTATCGATTTGGTATCGGTCATATCCGATAGGTATCGGCCGTGTTGGATTAGTATAGACTATTTTGGATTAGTATCTTGGAAGGTTTAGTAACAACTGTACTTGGATTTCTCTCTTCTCGAGCTAGAATACCATGCAAGAGAATCACCAGATCGTGATTGGCCAGTTACAGTAACATACATACTTCCTTTTCCATCAGGAAAAGCGAGATTGAAAAGGAAGTATGTATGTTCTGTAACTGGCCATCTACACTCTCATGACTCTCTTGCAATGGTAATCTAGCTCTAGAAGAGAGAAATCCAAGTACAGTTGTTACTAAACCTTCTACGATACTAATCCGAAATGGTATATAATAATCCAACACGGCCGATACCTATCGGATATGACCGATACCAATTCGATAAGGCCAATATGACTTAATGGCTATACGGTCGATACATATCGGATAGGACGATACCAATTCGCTAAGACCAATACCAACCGATACGGTCCATACCAAAATGATAGATCGATACTAATCCGATACGGTCAATACTTATAAGTACCTACGGTCCAGGAGGTTGATCCGCTAGTACATCCATGTACGAACAACGAAGTAACGATCCATTTCAATTTGGATGTGAAAATCTGTATCGTAAGACAAACTAAACATAATCAGTTCTATTTCACATGCTTAATTGCCAAGTATGGGAACGAATGGCTCAGAACACAACCCAAAATTCATTCTAGTATACATTAGTGTGAATCATCTACGTTCTGTACATATAGTGTAGTATATGTTCTTATCGTATCTAGTATCTGAAGGATGTAACAGAATCAAGATGAACTCACATAATGTTTACAGTCTTGGTCTCAACTGTCTTCGATTCTATGATCCCATGTCTTAGGTTAAATAAATCACTAACCTCATCACGGTGAGTCTTGGTGTAGCACTCAAATGTGGGGCACCCGTAAATTTGCAGAGGTTTTAAATCATCGACATTGAGTTTTAAACCCTCACGTAGCCTTTCTGCTTCACTTCTAGGGTCGAGCAGCATCTTCTTGCAAGCTTCGGTCTCCAGATACTTAGTGTCAAGATTCTGGACACTTTCGTAGAGCATATCAACGCATCCTAGCGTCAATTTTCTCGACAGGAAATTGACGCTAGGATACGTTGACATGCTCTACGAAAGCGTCCAAAATCTTGACACTAAGTATCTGGAGACCGAAGCTTACAAGAAGATCCTGCTCGAGCCCAGAAGTGAAGCAGAAAGGCTACGTGAGGGTTTAAAACTCAATGTCGATGATTTAAAACCTCGACGAATTTACGGTTGCCCCATATTTGAGTGCTACATCAAGACTCACCGTCTGTATAGTTCGGTTATTAGCGCTCGATGTCCCTGTGGTAAGGCAATGGATGAGGATATTGCGTGGGAGGGGGTTGCAGATGGAGGCAACAAGGATGGCGTGTTTGTGAAAGGAGGAAAAAGATACATAATCACAGACGATTTGCATATAAGGCCATTCTATTCTATGGAGTCTGTGTTGTCTATTTTCTGAAAGCATGGGATCATAGCATCGAAGACAGTTGAGACCAAGACTGTAAACATTGGCCGCGATGAGGTTAGTGATTTATGTAACCTAATATAGTAATCTTGTAATTTAAAGTTGGAAGAACATGCAAGTAGTCTTATAGTTTCTGCCTCACCAGTCGAATGACTTAATTCCCAAGTATCGGAACGAGTGGCTCAGAACACAACCCAAGATTCATTATAGCATACATTAGTGAGTTTATCTTGATTCTGTTACGTCCTTCAGATACTATATACGATAAGAACATAGATGATTCACACTAATGTATGCTAGAATGAATCTTGGCTTGTGTTCTGAGACATCCGTTCTGATCAAACATCTTCCTTCTCCTCTCCTCCACCATGGCTCTGAACCAATCTACTCCTTCCTACTTCCCTTCCTTTTATTTGACTCTCTCAGCCACATATGACATCTAGCTCAAGTGTAGAGTCGGGGGAGAAGAAGTGGGCAGGAAGAGGAGGGGGAAGCAGCACAGCCGGCGGCATGACCCGGAGGAAGTACATAGGTTTTCTTCATAGTTCTCCTATGCACACCCTCCGGGTCATGCCGCCGGCTGTGCTGCTTCCCCCTCCTCTTCCTGCCCACTTCTTCTCCCCCGACTCTACACTTGAGCTGGATGTCATATGTGGCTGAGAGAGTCAAATAAATGAAGAACAGTATGGCAACTCTAGAGGGGGGTGAATAGAGTTTATATAGAAAAATAGCCAATTAAAAATAACTCTTTCACCAACAATAAATAATCAGAGTAAAGTGCGGAAAATAAATGAAGAGCAGAAGAGCATACGCAAACACAGCGATTTTAACCTGGTTTCCCTCGTGGAGGACTAGTCCAGGCCTGAGAACTCTAGCTCAGGATTAAATCCACTATTTGTGAAATAGTAGTTTACAACCCGTGCCTTTTCTTCAGAAGAGCACGTCAACTTCTAACAGATGATCGCAGTGGCGATTTGCTTGAAATTGTCCAAGCGACTTCTTCGACTCTTGCACAAGAATCCTAACTGAGAGATGCTGAGCACTCGACACTTAGGAGGCTTGTGGCTAGTAGATGGGAAGGGTATGGCTTACTTGAGCTTATAAGAGAGAAGATAAAAGAAGATTGGATGGATTGGAATGAGAGAATTCATGCCCTATTTATAGTATTTTTATAGGCAGAATTCGGCCAGAATTCGGGTAGGAAAATTCAAAAATTTGGCCGTTGGACAACTAGCAACCAGCTAACCCTAAAATTAGGGTTCCTGATTTCTAGGGGACAGAGTTTGGCCCGAACTCTGTGTGGAGGCAGAGTTCGGCCCGAACTCTGTCTCCAGAGCACAGAGTGGTTCTAAGGGGATTTTTGGGCAGTGTTTGGTTCAGTGGAGCTTGGGATTTTGGGTAGGCTGTAGACTAAGTGTCAAAAGCTCAGCAAGACTCAGAGTACACAAGTCTAGACTCAATGAAAATATAAAATACAGACTCGAAAACACACTGAGAGCTGGAGACTGAGCTGTCGTCTGTCTTGAACTGTTATGCAGACGTCGTGTGTCGTATTGAATTAATACAGATATTATTTAGTCAATGTAGTCAATATTTGGTTGACTGTGACTTTGTGTCAACAATCTCTCCCATATTGATAATTGACAAAATAATATATGTATATTCAATATTCATACCTGGACACAATTGATTATAGCAACATAGCTCCCCCATACTTGATGCCGAGCTAGAATGTAATAGCTCCCCCGTAATCAGTGAATGGTGCTGAGCTAGAAGCAATAGCTCCCCCGTAAATAGTGCATGAAAACCTGTATAATATCTTCCAAAAAGCACAAACAAGCACAGAAATACGAAAAGATAGGATATGATACCAAACAAGTATATCCAGCCATATATATCCAGGCAGAATATACATAGTTCTCCCCCTTTTGGCAGTTAGCAATATAGACTGCAGATGAATGAATAATAAAAGAAAATTGCAGTAGACAATTAATAGTAATACAACCACACCAAGCAGAGAAGAAACAGTATAGAAATAATCAAAAGAAGTACTAGCATAAAGTGTCATAACCAAATGTCAAACACACAACCAGAGTTTAAAAGCATCCAAGTACATAAAACTGAAACTAACTAACTAGAAATGAAAATGCAATAACTAAGATCATCATCAGTAGCAGCAGCAGCAGATAGTAGCCAATCTCCATCATGGAGCACGAGATGGTCCAGGAGTGTCAGAACGTATGGGATCCACAAAAGCAGCTCCCGGATCCAGGTAACGCATGACCCACGGATCATCAATGCGATAGCCCTCACGATCGGGATCCCGCTGCATGGGAATGGGCATAGTAGGATGATGGGACATGGAGTACCGAATATCATGCAGCGAGTTGCTGAGTGCACTCATCTGCATGGTAGTGCGGTAGTCCATCTGAGCCCACCGATCGTCCTCTAAGTCGAAACGATCCCGGAGCATGGTCTGGATAGAGTCAAGAGTGGCAGGTAGAGGAGGTGCATCCTGACCGAGTGGAGGGGCGTCTGGCTCCTCATCATCAGAATGCTAAGAAGCCTCAGGAGAGGCGACGACTGCTTGAGTACATCGTGCCTTGGACAGAAAAGCAGGAGCAGGCAGGAATGGACAGTCATGAATAGGAATGATGAATGCACGAAAAACCATAGGAAGGTATAAAGGATAAACCAAAGCTCTTGGTTTCTTCCTACAATTTATCATCCAGTCCATCATTGTCCTAGGAAGATTGAAGGGGATACGAAAATGAAGGTGATATAAAGCAGAGATGTCAAAGTAGGTAACTTCATCAGTTGAACCAGCTTTTGGTAAGATAGTATTGAACACGATGCGATGAAGTTCATAAAAGTAGGGGGTGAGATGCTTGGCCTTTAGCTTGCGAGGACTTACGTTAGGAGCACATAAATCCTCCTTGAATCCTTCAAGGGAAGTATCGCCAACAAATTGAAGTTGACGTGCTTCCACAAGCTTGTCCCACACATCAAGATCCGGGAGAGCAAGAAAGTCTCCCAACTCAGAATTATTGAAGGCAATGTTAATGCCAGCAACCCGGGAATAGATGTGGGTTGCATCGTGAGTCAGATTACAGTAGAACATTTGGATTGCGCTACGGTAAATGACAAAGTTGGAAGCAACTAGTTCATCCAAACAAAGATCACGAAATAAAGATTCATATTGAGAAAATATTGTGAAATTGATGGGATGGCCCCCAAACACCGAACGAGTCCTAAAATCGCTAAACCATTCATTAGAGGCGTCTAGCGACACAAATAGACGGTCGTCGTATGTATTAGGGTCATCGGGACGCGGTGGATTGAACAACGGATGAATGGGGTGTTGTTCAACAACTTGTTCAATCGAAGGAGGAGGAACCGAAGAGGAAGCTCCCTCATGTCGAGTCCTTCTCCCTCGTTTGGACAAGCGAGATGCCATTTGCAAAGAAATATGAGAACTTGAAAATGATAGAAAGAGAGAGTTATACCTGAAAATAATACCAAACAGTAGAAGAGAATGTTGAAAAACCCCTTTCCCTTGATTTTGAGAAGAAATGGAGCTTTCTAGATCAAGAACTAAGGTTAGGGTTTGGAAGGAAGAAGGTTGAAGAGGTGGAGAAGAAGGAAATATGGGAGGAAAGAGAAGGAA
Organism: Iris pallida; assembly: GCA_029216955.1. Lineage (NCBI taxonomy): Eukaryota > Viridiplantae > Streptophyta > Magnoliopsida > Asparagales > Iridaceae > Iris > Iris pallida. The sequence goes on along the minus strand of JANAVB010014999.1, from coordinate 4,064,658 downwards.
TCCCGAAATAAAATAGGGGTTTGTCTTTGGTCAGATAGAATATTGACCATTGGATCTAAAATGATCCAACGGCAGAGGCTGATCCCGACTCTGGAACAATTGGACCGAACTCGGCCCGAACTCTATTGGGGGCAGAGTTCGGCCCGAGTTCTGGATTAGTGGTCCAGAACAGAAAACAGGCTGAAAAGATAGAAAAATTGGTTAAGTGTTGAAGAAAAAAGTTTGATAAATTCAATGAAGTACATAGAGAGGTACACAAAAGTCAGAATGAACTTTAGAAAAATCAATTAGGCAATATTAAATCAAAACAAAACAAGGAAATATATTGTAATTCAATATTTCAAATTTGCCATGGGTTAGCTGCAGGGGCCGGATCCCAGCTAGCGGTAGTCCTGAGGACTAGTGCACCGTGTCGCTTAGGCTTTTACGCCTTGTTGTCAGAAGGACCCTTTCGGCTTGTACCCATACCAAATTCGTCGTAAAAGAATCAAAATATACTCGATATTTACGCAGGTGAGTCTCAACTTATAACTGCTTCATCCAAAATTCCGAGTTCACGACAAAGAAAATTGAAACGCTCTTCGGATAATGGCTTAGTAAGGAAATCTGCTAGCTGATGATCAGTGTCAATAAACTCTAAGTTAATCGTACCATTTTGCTGATGATCACGCAAAAAGTGGTGTCTGATCTCAATGTGTTTAGTGCGTGAGTGACAGACAGGGTTCTTAGTCAAATTAATGGCACTATTATTGTCACAGAATATAGGAATATGCATAAAAGATAACTTATAGTCTTCAAGGGTTTGCTTCATCCACAGAATTTGTGCACAACAACGCCCAGCTGCTATGTATTCAGCTTCTGTTGTGGATAGTGTGACAGAGTTCTGCTTCTTGCTAAACCAGGAGACTAAAGCTTTTCCTAATAAATGACACGTACCGCTCGTACTTTTACGGTCGACCTTGCATCCAGCGAAGTCAGCATCGGAATAACCAATAAGATCAAATGATGTTGACTTGGGATACCATAGGCCCACTGTAACCGTACCCTTAAGGTATCGAAAGATACGTTTAACCGCGGTCATGTGTGATTGCTTAGGATTAGCTTGATATCTAGCACATAGGCAAACACTGAACATGATATCGGGACGACTAGCAGTTAAATAGAGTAAGCTGCCTATCATACCTCGATACTTACGTTGATCAACGGGTTTGCCGCTCTCATCTGGTTCGAGTTTGGTTGAAGTAGCCATTGGCGTGCTGATTGGTTTGACGTTGTCAAGATCGAACTTCTTCAGCATGTCCTTGGTATACTTCGATTGGCAGATGAAAGTTCCATTAGCCATTTGTTTCACTTGCAGACCAAGAAAGTAGTTGAGCTCTCCCATCATGCTCATCTCAAATTCTGTCTGTATACACTTGGCAAATTCTTGACAGAGGGTTTCATCAGTAGAACCAAAAATGATATCATCAACATAAATTTGAATCAACAGAATAGTGTCTTTAAAAGATTTTATAAACAGTGTAGTGTCAATTTTTCCTTTTGAAAAACCTTTCTCAAGTAAGAAGCTACTTAGCCTTTCATACCAAGCTCTGGGGGCTAGTTTGAGGCCATAAAGCGCTTTCTTTAGCTTGAACACGTGGTCGGGAAATTTATGATTTTCAAAGCCAGGAGGTTGTTTCACATAAACTTCCTTCTTAATAAAACCATTCAAGAAAGCACTTTTCACATCCATTTGAAATAATTTAAAGTTTTGAAAATTAGCAAAAGCACAAAGCATCCGAATGGATTCTAGTCTAGCAACAGGAGCATACGTCTCATCGTAGTCGATACCTTCCTCTTGGTTGTATCCTTGAGCTACTAGACGAGCTTTGTTACGTGTGACTGAACCATCTTTATTTACTTTGTTTCTAAAAACCCATTTAGTACCAATTATCGAGTGATTAACCGGTCTAGGAACGAGTTCCCATACTTGGCTTCTCTCGAATTGGTTGAGTTCTTCTTGCATAGCAGAAATCCAAAATTCATCATTAAAAGCTTCAAAAATATTTTTAGGCTCTACTTGTGAAATGAAGGCAGTGCTAGCAACGGAGTCTCTTAGTGATGATCTAGTAGTTACTCCACGTGAAACTTCTCCTATAACTAAATTTTTTGGATGAGAAGGTTTGAAAGAGAATTTCTTAGGCAAACCCTCCAGAGAATTAGTTTCGGTTGAAGTATTCATTGGAGTAGAAGTTGATGGCTCAACGTCATCATCAAGAGTACTTACTGCACTGTTGTCTTCATCAAAAGTCACATTTGTTAACTCTTCCACAATAAGTGAGCGTTTATTAAAAACTCTATATCCCTTACTCTTGGCGGCATAACCAAGAAAGATACCATCGTCAGCTTTGGCATCAAATTTGCCTAAGTTGTCTTTGGTGTTAAGGATAAAATATCTACAACCAAAAACTTTAAAATAAGAAACATTGGGGGTTCTCCCAAACCAAAGCTCATAGGGTATTTTCTTCGTAATGGGACGAATTAGCACCCTATTCAAAATGTGGCATGCTGTACTGACAGCTTCTGCCCAAAAGTATTTCGGAAGTAAAAATTTTTCAATATGACTCTGGCCATATCGCCGAGAGTTCTATTCTTCCGCTCCACAACACCATTTTGTTGAGGAGTTCTAGGACAAGAAAATTCATGATCAAAACCATTTGCATTACAAAAATTTTCAAAATCATAATTTACGAATTCGCCTCCATGATCACTTCGGATTCGAGTAATCATGTAGCCTTTTTCGTTTTAAACTTTCTTCACAAAAACTTTGAAAACAGAAATAGCATCGCTCTTATTAGCGAGAAAGAAAACCCAAGTAAATCTTGAAAAATCATCAACAATAACAAATGCATAAAGTTTGCCACCAAGGCTAGCTATTCTACTAGGACCAAATAAATCCATATGAAGTAATTGCAAGGGTCTAGTAGTACTTACAGAGTTGATGGAATGAAACGAGGATTTAGTTGCCTTGTTTAGTTCACATTCGGCACATACCGTGTCCTTTTTGAATGTGATGTCAGGCAATCCTCTCACTAGCTTCTTGGTAGAAAGCCTGGATATAGCATCCATGTTGGCATGACCAAGACGCTGGTGCCAAAGTAGTCGTTCGTCTTTGTGGGCATATAGACATCTACCTGCATTGTTAGTATTTACAGAAAGATAGAAAATATAGATGTCGTCCTCTCTTTTTCCTTCAAAAGCAATGTCTCCTGTTGACCTATCATAGATGTAGCAACTGTTTTGTCCAAAGTTAATATCATATCCATGATCAGCAAGATGACTAATGCTGAGCAGGTTATGCTTTAACTCGGTCACTAGGCAGACATCCTTTATTACAGGAGAAGGAAGATGACCAATGATACCATTACCTATTATGTGCCCTTTGAGATTGTTACCGAAGGATACATATCCTTCTCTCTTCATCGATAGTGATGCAAAAAGATTTGCGTCTCCCGTCATATGTCGCGAGCATCCACTATCGAGAATCCACTTACTTTCAGTTGAAGAGGGAAGGTCCACCTACATCAAGAGTAGATGTGACCTTTGGTACCCGAGTTCTTGAGGGTCCTGAAAAGTTAGTCTTTGGAAACCAAGTATATATCTTTTTATCTACAAGTCTTCTAAATTTGCACTGTGGTGAGATGTGTCCATGTAATCCACAGTAAGTACAGATAGCATTCTTATTTATACTAGGAGCATGAGAATAATATCTATAAGCAACAGGATGAGGATGGTCATGATGTGAAGAGTTGGCATGGTGATGATGATTATGCACAGAATGAGTGGCATGGTGATGGTGTCTATGAGGCATATCATGATGGTATTGTCTATGATGTGTGACATGCTGATATTGTCTATATGGTATGGCATGATGATTTTGTCTATATGGCATGATATGATGATTTTGTCTATATGGCATGGCATGATGATTTTGTCTATATGGCATAGCATGATGATTTCTATGTGTGGAGTGATGTTGATTGTGTCTTTGTGCATGATGATTGTGTACTGAGAGAGAATTGTTCTTACGTGCACGTGGTTTGTGAAAGTTTGTGTATATAAATGCATGGTTATGTGCTGCATGAGAATGACGTGGTTGACTAGCATGAGTGGTGTTGTGCCCATGTGATTGGGTTTGAGGTTGAACAACCTGTTTACCCAATTTGGTATCTAATCTTTTAGAAACAGCTTGCAGTTCATCAACCTTAATATTTAAGCCATATATCTTAGTCATGGAAATCTTGTGTCTACTCTTTTCTTCAGCAAGCAACGTGTTGAGTGTAGTGATTTCTTGAGTTTGTTGCTCAATACGTGCTTCAGCATCATGTAAGCTTAATTTAAGCTTGGATACTTCATCAGTGTCATTTGTGGGTGTCGTGTTTCTAACATTATCAAGAAGTAAAGAAACTCTTTGTATCTCATCTTCAAGACTTTTGATTTTGTCCTTGGCATGTTTGTATTTACCGATGACCTTTTTGTGATCATCGAGTAAATCAGTGAAAGCATCGCCAAGTTCATCAAAAGAGAAGACATCTAGAGTTTTGTTAGATACCTTGTTGGAAGTTGCCATTAGGCACACATTAGCTGTATCTTGAGGAGAGTCCTTTTCTTCCTCGGAGTCACTCGCTTCACTTTCATGCCAAATGCCTGTGTTGGCATATTTCTTTGATGAGTTCCTTTTGTATGGCTTCTCATGGCGGTTGCTCTTCTTCAGGAATGGGCAGTCTTTTCGGACATGTCCAGTTTTCTTGCAACCGTAACAAGTTGGCTCTTCTTTATCGTCTTCTTGAGATTCCTTCTTCCTTCGATTGAAGCGAAGGAATTTCCTGAAGTTGCGAACCATGAGAGCTTGGTCTTCATCATCCGAATTATCTTCTTCGGTCTCATCATGATTAGCTCTTCGTTGATGAGCTTTGAGTGCGATCTCCCTGGTCTTCGGAGCGGGCTCTTCGAAGTCCTTGAGGTCAAGCTCGTGAGTCATGAGTTTACCCATCAAGGTCTCCATTGACATTGTTGTGAGATCGTTCCCTTCTATGATGGCTGTCACCTTAGGGTTCCAAATCTTTGGTAGCCCTCTGAGCAACTTACGAATCTTCTCGTGGTTTGAGTACTGCTTTCCAAGCGAGGATAGAGGATTGATGATGTCGAGGAATCTTGTAAACATTTGAGTGATCGTCTCACTTGGCTTCATCTTGAAGGCTTCGTATTCTTGAGTGAGACGGCTTATTTTAGATTCCTTGACCTGTGTGGTTCCTTCATGCGTCACTTCTAGAAGTCTCCATACTTCATGAGCAGTGGTGCATGTAGAGACCCTGTTGAACTCATTCCTGTCTATAGCACAGAATAAAGCATTAATAGCCCTAGCATCTAGACTTGCCTGTTTCTTCTCCTCGACAGAATATTTGTCGTGTGGTTTCTCAATGAGGTCACCATCGACAACTATCCTGGCGGGCTTTTTGTAACCGTCAGTGACGACAGTCCACAGGTCAAAGTCTAGAGACTTAAGATAGAAGCTCATCCTTGTTTTCCAATATGTATAGTTAGTTCCATCAAATAGGGGAGGCCTATGAGTGGACTGACCTTCACCATGACTGGAAATCAAGGATTGTGTGGTTGCCATGGATCAGCTCTTAGGATGTTAGCCCTTATAAAGAGAACAGAGCTCTGATACCAATTGAAGAACAGTATGGCAACTCTAGAGGGGGGTGAATAGAGTTTATATAGAAAAATAGCCAATTAAAAATAACCCTTTCACCAACAATAAATAATCAGAGTAAAGTGCAGAAAATAAATAAAGAGCAGAAGAGCATACGCAAACACAGCGATTTTAACCTGGTTTCCCTCGTGGAGGACTAGTCCAGGCCTGAGAACTCTAGCTCAGGATTAAATCCACTATTTGTGAAATAGTAGTTTACAACCCGTGCCTTTTCTTCAGAAGAGCACGTCAACTTCTAACAGATGATCGCAGTGGCGATTTGCTTGGAATTGTCCAAGCGACTTCTTCGACTCTTGCACAAGAATCCTAACTGAGAGATGCTGAGCACTCGACACTTAGGAGGCTTGTGGCTAGTAGATGGGAAGGGTATGGCTTACTTGAGCTTATAAGAGAGAAGAGAAAAGAAGATTGGATGGATTGGAATGAGAGAATTCATGCCCTATTTATAGTGTTTTTATAGGCAGAATTCGGCCAGAATTCGGGTAGAAAAATTCAAAAATTTGGCCGTTGGACAACTAGCAACCAGCTAACCCTAAAATTAGGGTTCCTGATTTCTAGGGGACAGAGTTCGGCCCGAACTCTGTGTGGAGGCAGAGTTCGGCCCGAACTGTCTCCAGAGCACAGAGTGGTTCTAAGGGGATTTTTGGGCAGTGTTTGGTTCAGTGGAGCTTGGGATTTTGGGTAGGCTGTAGACTAAGTGTCAAGAGCTCAGCAAGACTCAGAGTACACAAGTCTAGACTCAATGAAAATATAAAATACAGACTCGAAAACACACTGAGAGCCGGAGACTGAGCTGTCGTCTGTCTTGAACTGTTATGCAGACGTCGTGTGTCGTATTGAATTAATACAGATATTATTTAGTCAATGTAGTCAATATTTGGTTGACTGTGACTTTGTGTCAACAATAAAAAGAAGGGAAGTAGGGAGGAGCAGATTGGTTCATAGCCATGGTGGAGGAGAGGAGAAGGAAGATGCTTGATCAGAACGGATGGCTCAGAACACAAGCCAAGATTCATTCTAGCATACATTAGTGTGAATCATCTATGTTCTGTACATATGGTGTAGTATATGTTCTTATCGTATCTAGTATCTAAAGAACGTAACAGAATCAAGATTAACTCACTAATGTAATACTAAGACATCATCTACTACTATATAAGATGTAGTGATAGGTTGTCGTATCATCATTGCCGAGGGATGAGGGTCGGAGGACAGGCAACTTTATCTACGGCTACATAGTTTCTGCCTCGCCAGTCGAATGGCTGCAAGGACTATGTCCTGATCACCATGTCGTACCATAGATTAATGCAAATGGAGCTGAAAATATCCGTCGCTAACCGGTCACTAGTCCGTCGGTAACTGGGAATTTTTTTGAAAAAAATTGTAGCACTTTCCCTGTTCACAAAAATATGCATAAACCAAACCAATATATAATGCACACCAATTATCCAAGAATCACATAGACCAAATATGCACATACGAATTTAATGCACGCCAATTATCCAAGAATCATATAGACCAAACCAAATTAATATAAAATAGACATCAATTATCCTGAAGACTAACCTAATATCCGTCGTTATAATTCGATTTATCTTCAAGTGTGAGAACGGATGGCTCAGAACACAAGCCAAGATTCATTCTAGCATACATTAGTGTGAATCATCTTTGTTCTGTACATATGGTGTAGTATATGTTCTTATCATATCTAGTATCTGAAGAACGTAACAGAATCAAGATGAACTCACATAATGTAATACTAAGACATCATCTACTACTATATAAGATATAGTGATAGGTTGTCGTATCATCATTGCCGAGGGATGAGGGTCGGAAGACAGTCAACTTTATCTACGGCTACATAGTTTCTGCCTCGCCAGTCGAATGGCTGCAGGGACTATGTCCTGATCACCATGTCGTACCGTAGATTAATGTAAATGGAGCTGAAAATATCCGTCGCTAACCGGTCACTAGTCCGTCGGTAACTGAGAATTTTTTTAAAAAAAATTGCAGCACTTTCCCTGTTCACAAAAATATGCATAAACCAAACCAATATATAATGCACACCAATTATCCAAGAATCACATAGACCAAATATGCACATACGAATTTAATGCACGCCAATTATCCAAGAATCATATAGACAAAACCAAATTAATATAAAATAGACATCAATTATCCTGAAGAGTAACCTAATATCCGTCGTTATAATTCGATTTATCTTCAAGTGTGAGAACGGATGGCTCAGAACACAAGCCAAGATTCATTCTAGCATACATTAGTGTGAATCATCTATGTTCTGTACATATGGTGTAGTATATGTTCTTATCGTATCTAGTATCTGAAGAACGTAACAGAATCAAGATGAACTCACATAATGTAATACTAAGACATCATCTACTACTATATAAGATATAGTGATAGGTTGTCGTATCATCATTGCCGAGGGATAAGGGTCGGAAGACAGTCAACTTTATCTACGGCTACATAGTTTCTGCCTCGCCAGTCGAATGGCTGCAGGGACTATGTCCTGATCACCATGTCATACCGTAGATTAATGCAAATGGAGCTGGAGCCAAAATACAGAAACCAAAATACAGAAGCAAATCCCTGGGACGGATGGCTCAGAACACAACCAACCGGAGAGGATACTCTGAGAGATCCATCTGAGTAGAACGTATACTCTGAGAGATCACCTTTACAAGAATGATATCAGTAGTGAGATTGAGTGCTGGAGGGGATATTATCAGAGTATACGTCCTACTCAGATGGGTCTCTCACCGTTACTATTTTTTTCTAACCGCATGGTGGATGTGCTCCGTCAACAGAATCTGGTTCCGAGCCAAAACTTTGCCCCGGAGCTCAAGTGGACATCCTTCGTGTAGAGCTCGAGTGAGAGGTTCCTGACAGCATGGTGGTCTCCTTTATCAAAGTATCCGTGCTCGTCCCACAACCAATGTGGGATGAGCACGGATACTTTGACAAAGGAGACCACCATGCTGTCAGGAACCTCTCACTCGAGCTCTACACGAAGGATGTCTACTTGAGCTCCGGGGCAAAGTTTTGGCTCGGAGCAAGAATCTGTTGACTGAGCACATCCACTATGCTGTCAGAAAAAATTAGTAACGGTGGGAGACCCATCTGAGTAGGACGTATACTCTGATAATATCTCCTCCAGCACTCAATCCCACTACTGATATCATTCTTGTAAATGTGATCTCTCAGAGTATACGTCATACTGAGATGGATCTAGTATTCTCTCTTGTTGGTTGTCGTATCATCATTGCCGAGGGATGAGGGTCGGAGGACAGTACAAATAGTCTAATACAAAAACAACTCAATATGTAGTCCAATACAAATAGTCTAATACAAAAACAACCCAATACAAATAGTCCAATACAAATAAGTACTAATAGCTAATGAGAACCACGCTGCTCACGCAAACGCTCAGTGATACGTTCACGCAACCACCTCGAAAAAGCGAGATTTTTGGCGCGAGAAGAGCTGTCGTCCCTTGTAAGGACTGCATAAAGAGTCCTCTCGGTCTCACTAGCTACCGGTGCTGGACGAATAGAACTCCCGGTCTCACTAGCAACCGGTGCCACTTCCTCCTTAACTGTAGGAGGAGCCACCTCAGCATTCACTGTTTTCCTCAAACGACGTGCCGCTCCTCGGGTCATAGGTGCCATCTGGTAAGATCGATAGTCATAAATAATATAATTGTAACATAAGCAAGCTAACTAAAGGAACCATCATATAATTTGAGTACATTTTCGAAAGTCGATAAAGTATAAAAAATTCGATTTTTTGCCAAGTGTGATAACGGATGGCTCAGAAGACAACCCAAGATTCATTCAAGCATACATTAGTGTGAATCATCTATGTTCTGTACATATGGTGTAGTATATGTTCTTATCGTATCTAGTATCTGAAGAACGTAACAGAATCAAGATGAACTCACATAATGTAATACTAAGACATCATCTACTACTATATAAGATATAGTGATAGGTTGTCGTATCATCATTGCCGAGGGATGAGGGTCGGAAGACAGTCAACTTTATCTACGGCTACCTAGTTTCTGCCTCGCCAGTCGAATGGCTGCAGGTACTATGTCCTGATCACCATGTCGTACCGTAGATCAAATGGAGCTGGGACTGGAGCCAAAATACAGTACTACTTCACCATGTCGTACCATTTTACTCTCTCTCTCCTCCCCCCCCCCCCTCCGGCACTCTCACTCTCTCCGGCGCTCTCACACTACTAATTCCTATGTGTTTTAAGTGTGAGAACGGATGGCTCAGAACACAACCCAAGATTTATTCTAGCATACATTAGTGTGAATCATCTATATTATGTATACATATCGTGTAGTATATGTTAACCTTATCGTATCTAGTATCTGAAGGATGTACGTAACAGAATCAAGATGTATAGATATATATATCTATACAGAAGCACACAACTGATAGAACTCGCACTGTCCTTGAGACAGTGAACATATACACCATGAATCCAAACCCCATATATATTCACATTTACTAATCCAAACACCACCAAACTAATGGAACACCCAATATGGATAACACATTATTTAGCCAATATATAAACTCAGATGAATTTGAGAAGCAAAGCCACCCGCCGCCCCCGACCAAAGCCCGCCGCCCCAAGCCCGCCGCCCAGTAGTTCGGTTGCATATATATATGAAGAGTGCTTATGGGTGTGCGTCGGTTGCAAATAACCCCGACGCACCCGCCCCAAGCCAGCCGCCCAGCCCCCGACGCCGCCGCCCCAAGCCCACCGTCCAGCCCCCGACCCAAGCCAGCCGCCCAGCCCCCGACGCCCCCGCCCCAAGCCAGCCGCCCAGTCCCCGACGCCGTCGTCCCAAGCCCACCGCCCAGCCCCCGACCCAAGCCAGCCGCCCAGCCCCCGACGCCCCAACCCCAAGCCTGCCTCCCAGACCCCGACGCCCCCGCCCCAAGCCTACCGTCCAGACGCCGGCCCAAGCAAGCCGCCCAGCCCCCGACGCCCCAACCCCAAGCCCGCCTCCCAGACCCCGACGCCCCCGTCCCAAGCCCACTACCCAGACCCCGACCCAAGCCAGCCGCCCAGCCCCCGACGCCCCAACCCCAAGCCCGCCTCCCAGACACCGACGCCCCCGTCCAGCCCCCGACGCCCCAACCCCAAGCCCGTCGCCCAGCCCCCGACGCCCCCGCCCCAAGCCCACCGCCCAGCCCCCGACCCCAGCCAGCCGCCAAGCCCCGGACGGCCCAGCCCCAAGCGCGCCGTTCCGCCCCTATACGACACCGCGAGAGAGAGAGAGAGAGATCGAGAGAGAGAGAGGGGGTTACCTTCGGGAGAGAGAGAGGAGAGGACACCGACGCCGACGACGACACCGACGTCGATCACCGAAGCCGACACCAGCGAGACAGAGAGAGAGAGAGGAAAGAGAGTGAATTTGGAGGGAATACGAAAAGTTCCCTCCGCCGTTTCATTTAAAGTCTGGTACGTTTATATAGCGACGGACTCGCGACTGGTAAAAAACCGTCGCCCAGCAGTCGCCTTTTTTGATAAGTGCCGACTGAATATCCGTCGCTAAGTCGTCAAAAATATGTCCCTCCAATTTTCTACACAATTCCCGCCAAATAATCGACTGTGTAGCGACGACGAAAAATTCGTCGCTATAACACCGACACTCTAGCGACGGATGTGCGACCTTTCCTTCCCCTAAAATTAAAATAAAAATGGCAAAGGCTTGTAGTCGGTAATCAGTCGCTGAGCGGCCAAGAAACCATCGCTAATACCGACGGAATAATTCCGTCGCTAATAATCCGTCGCTAAATGAGCGTATTTTGGTAGTGGGTGTTTGGTTTGCCAACAAGTCATGGCTGAACACCAGAGACCAGCTGGACTTCTTCAGCCCTTGCTAATTCCAGAATGGAAGTGGGAGCATATAACCATGGATTTTGTGACTGGATTACCTAGGTCCCCAGCCGGTAGAGATGCTATTTGGGTTATAGTTGACAGGCTCACAAAGGTGGCTCAATTTCTCCCATTCAGAGTTGGTCAGACGATATCTCAGCTAGCAGAGATGTATCTCCAGCAGATTGTCAGATTCCACGGTGTACTGGTCAGTATCACCTCGGACCGAGATTCAAGATTTACGTCGCACTTTTAGCGTAGTTTGCAAGAGAGTTTGGGAACTCGCCTCCAGTTCAGCTCAGCATATCACCCGCAGACGGATGGTCAGTCGGAATGCACGATCCAGACTCTTGAGGATATGTTGAGATCCTATACACTCGACTTCGGTGGTTCGTGGGAAGATCACCTGCACCTGGTGGAGTTCTCTTACAATAATAGTTTCCAAGCTAGTATCCAGATGGCACCGTTCGAGGCACTGTATGAAAGAAAGTGTAGATCCCCACTAGCCTGGGACGATGTGGGAGAGAGGCAGATGCTTGGTCCAGAGACGATCACTCAGACAATTTAGGTGGTCAGGAAAGTCAGAGATCATCTTCGCGTTGCACAAGATCGTCGGCGCCATTGGGCCGATTCACATCGGCGTCCCCTTGAGTTTTCTGTTGGCGACCATGTATTCCTGAGGATCTCGCCTAACCATGGCGTCATTCGTTTCGGCATACGGAAAAAGCTTAGTCCTAGGTATATTGGGCCGTTCGTCATTCTGGAGCGAGTAGGAGATGTGTCCTATCGTCTCGCTCTTTCGCCGTCTCTGAGTGAGGTGCATGACGTGTTCCATGTATTCCAACTACGACGGTATATCCCGGACCCGAGTCATATCCTGGATCATTCTGAATTGGTTGTGGGTACCAACCTTTCGTATGAGGAGAGACCCGTATCCATATTGGACCAAAGAGAGAAGATACTCAAGAACAAGACTATCAAGTTAGTCTGTGTTGCTTGGGGTCATCACTCTTTGGGAGAGTCAACGTGGGAGCGTGAGGATGATATCCGATCGCGATATCCCAATATGTTTGACTCGTGAGGTATAATATCTTTCTTATGTCTCATGCCTTCGATTCCTTGCTTGCATGAATAATTGCTTGATTGCTTGACTAGTACAGCTTGCCTGTGAGTAGTATAGCTTGTCCTTGCATCTCTAGCCACTTGATTAAATTCTGAGGATAAAATTCTTTTAAGGTGGGTAGAGTTGTAATAACCATTGTTCATATTTCGTATTTTGGTATATGTATACGTATTTAGACCCGTGTTGCTTGACACCTTGGTTTGTTCGGCCCAACTTGACTTGGTTCGGCTTGGTTTTGTATGATTCGATTTTGCTAGATTTTATGTGAACCAAACCACTCCCACCTTCCACCACCTTCATTAAATATCCCACCACACAATCTCTTTCCTCATTAACTCTTCTTCTTCCCCACCATTACTTCTCCACCAACCTGAGAGTGGGAGGTTTAGGCAAGTGCACCTTGCTTCATGGAGGAAGTCCATTTTTAATGTTCTATTGTCTTCCTCATGTGCTTCTAACCCACCTTAGTACTTAGCATTTTTTATTTCCATGATTAAATTTTTGTAAATCTAGCTTTATGGTATTTTCGGTTTCCAGGAGTTTTGATCTATCAAACTTGTATATTTTTGCTAGTTGATAGTTCCATGTTGTAGAGAATTCCATTTTACCCAAATTTGACCTACGAGAGTCTAGGTTTGGGTTCCTAATGTTGTGTGGAGAAGCATCGAGGCCATGGTGTTTTTTATGGACATGTTCTCTGTGAGAGCTATAAATTGCACTTTTGGCCGCATGCAATATTTAGTTGCTGAGCCGCATGAGCATATTTGCTCTGGGCCGCATAGGCCAATACAATGTATATTTTAATGCATAGCCTTAGCATTCACGTGCATGGCCTTTTTTTTTCTTTTTTTATTGCATGCTTTAATAGGCAAGTTGCATGCATTCATCCATTAGTGAGCCACATGTAAATATTTAAGATTGGTCGCATATGGGGACAAGCATGCCACATGATCCTTAAGCAATTGCATAGCATTTGCGTTAATGCCATGCCGCATGGCCTTCCAGTGAAAGCATTTGCATTAAATGCTTATAGTTTATGTATTTGCATTTAATGCTTATGGCATTAGCATTAAATGCCTTCCAGTGAAAGCATTTTGCATTAAATACCTATAGTACATGCATTTGCATTTAATGATTATGGCATTAGCATTTAATGCCATCCAGTAATAGCATTTGCTTATATATGGCCGCATGGCTATATAAGCAATTGCATGCTTAATAATTAAGTTGGCCGCATGTACAAGCATACTTGGCCGCATGCAAAGACCAGGGTAAGCCGCATAGGCCAACACAAAAGTGAGCCATATGCTATTTTAATGTTATGGCCGCAGTAGCTCGCATGGATGCTTTAAGTTGGCCGCATGGATTAAATAATTGCATGCATGCATTAAAGTTGGCCATGCAACTTTATTTTGTTGCATTATTAATATTCATGGCCACAATCTGTCAGTCGCATGTGCATGCAAACTGCTGGCTGCATGAGCAAATTGTTGGCCGCATGCAAATGCCAATAGTGAGCCGCATATGGGAACGAAGTCAGCCGCATGCATATTAATGCATTATACTAATGCATGAAAACATACATTTAATGTATATTAATATAATATATATTAATATAATATATATTAATATAACGTATATTAATGTAATGTGTATTAATATAATGTATATTAATATATATTAATATATTATATAATGCATTATATTAATATAATGTATTTAATGTATTAAAGCATTATTTAATGCATTATATTAATGTATTAAATGTATTTTCAAGCAAGCATGAATGCTTATATATTTTGCTCAACTGCATATGGCCAAGTGACTGCTGGCCGCATGAAAACTTTTCGAGTCGCATGAGTCCCCCACAGCCCTTGCCCCTTCTAATATTTAATTACTAAATGTGTGTTGTGCCAAATTAATTGTTTCCTGACACGATGGTGACCCGTTGTGGTGCACTTTTGACATGACGTGATAGTGGCCCGACGTGGCACGCTTCTGACAGTGAACATGACATGTATATTTTAAAGGCTGTTGCGACGGCTAGCATGTCATGACAAGATTGAACGGCCTGGACATCGTGGTTGAGTGTGTTTGTACAAATGGAACCGGTAACGTTTGCATCATGTCTAAGGACAGGGATCCCTGAGTACCATGGTCAGGGGTACCTACTGTAAATGGCTAAGGCTAATAACTGGAATAATTCAGTAGTCATGAGAGATTTTTCCAGCTACAGGCGATCCCGTTATTCCGGCCACCATTGTTGGACTTGCAGCCTGCCGACGAGTAGGGCACAAGTCTAAATTCACTGATATATGGAAAGAACGATGTACTGCTTAATGAACCCAAGTTGCCTGGATAACCTGGATTAGCTGCAGGGCTTGTGGCTGGAGGAACATCTCACTGCATGTTGTGATAACCCTAGTTAGCTAATGTAAAAAGCCGTAGACACTGATTGGCCGAAAACGATTGTATGGTACAGTTTCAGTGCTCAATTATTGCAGGCTTGATCGCGTGATTGTCACTTTAACAATAAAGATCAGGGGCTAAGTTCTGCTCAGGCGAAGGGTTACAACCCCGATCCTTGTTTGGTTTAAGGGTTGCAACATGGCTCCCGGAGCAGTTCTGAGTCCTCTCTTTATTTATTGTATTATTGCACCCCACGTAACGCTTATAATATTTTACCTTACCAACAAGATTTGGAGACGGAGTTCTATTCAGGTGAAGGGTTACAATTCCGATCCTTGTTGGTTTAAGGGTTGTGACCTGGCTACTTGAATGGTTCCCTCGTACTCCATTATGACTGTTGTTATTCTTTTACTTTCAGTTCTTTTAATTGCTTTAATATATTTTCTGATTTGCTGGTTTTAGTTCTTAAGTGAAGCCTCATTTGTGGCACTTGCTCTTTCTGGGATCTGACCCAGCTGGTTTTATGTGGCCAGATTTCGGAGCAGCTTCAGAGGATCTACCGACCTTCCAGTCCGATGGTGACCACCAGACGTAACCAGGGCAATGAGTGGGTTTATTTTTGCTCTCCTACTCTATTGTAAAAAATTTATTTTGAGGCGTTTAGCCGACGAGCACCTGTTAGCTCGTATTGCATAAAACTTATTATTGTCTGCCTACGGGCTGTAACATGATTGACAGATCCAAGGGTTGATCATGTATGACTAAACTCTTGCGAGTTCTCATATTTTATAACGACTAGCTTCATGATCAGCTGGATATGTAATGTTTGGGATGCCTTACTATTGTATATTTGGTGATCATACATCATGTAACTTTACTTGCTTGCTTCAGATTGAGACAATTAGGCTTGTTATTGGCCATAGGAGACTGATAGATTGTAGTTAAACCCTCATATATCTAGACAGTCGTGACCATATAGGGGGGTGGATTCCATTTCATTATACGTAGCTGGCTATGTATGCCCCCGCTCTCTAGTATTCTGGTTTTGGGGCGTTACACCAGCTGTGCTGCCAGAGTCCCAATCGGACGATGTTGATCTCGGGGCTGATGAGCAAACTTTCTAGATGATGACAGTTCCTTGCTAGTTTTTATGTTTAAATTTAAGACAGTTTTATTTTATAAAATGTATCAGATGAATCTTTTTGTTGGACAAAGTTTTTAATATTCATAATTTTAGAAGTTGTGACAAATATATACATTGTGTTGTTGAGATTACCTGCAAGTGGATACAGCTTACTGCCGCCGTCTCACAACGGTACAGGCTGGGCATGATCCGATTCGACCCAATAATTTGGGACCGGGTCGTGACATATTTTTAGTGGTGGCCCATGCAGGTCAGATCAACAACTTAGGTAAACATATCTAGAAACAATTAGAACACTAGAACATTAATTTGTCACAATATAGGACCAAAATATATTATAAATAAATATTTTTCTTTGTTATATACTGGTAGGCTACCTTGCTTATGTTTTGCAATCCTAAACCTTCCAGAGTATGGCCACAAACAAGACCAACACTGCTGGCGATGGGTTGTCATCACCCGATCACACCCCCACCTCCTCAATCGAGTCCGGATCCTACACCTCGGCAGCTGACCGATCGTCCCTATAATGCACCAGCACCCCGTGGATTTTACACTACTACTCAAGTGTCGGATCCTACATCTTCTCGGACTGAACATCAAGCCCCTGTAGTAGTGCCCGATCCAGCTGCCCTACCAGTGCCCGTGAACCCCACCGACCTCGTAGGCCTGTTACGAGGAGTGCTTGAGGCCCAGAGAGTCAAAGCTGAAGCTCATCATGAACAGACTATGATTATGAGAGAAGGCATGGAGAATGCCCACAACGTGGCTATGGCTGCTCTTGAAAGAGGAGAAGCAGCACAATCGGAACCAAGGCCTGCTAAAGTCGGAGATATTAAGAAATTAAAAAAGTTGGGCCCTCGACCCTTCAAGGGAACCGAGGGAATTATCTATGCTGACGAATGGCTCGACAGCATGGAGCGTCTCCTCAGTGTCGCTCGACTTCCTAATGACCTCCAAGTTAAAGTTGTGGGACTCCAACTGCTAGATGTAGCCAGCACCTGGTATCGGAATAAACCCCGACTCCAGGACAGACAGTTTGACTGGAACACCTTTGTTTGCCATGAAATATAAAAGGACAGAACAATTATCGGAGGACTGGACTTTTACTTCACAATACAAATTCGCTTGTACAAAGAAAGCGTAGGGACAAAAACCTAGGTACAGCAATCTAAGTATAATTGTTTATTTTAGATTCTGGGGGTGACAATAGAGGCTCGAGAAAGCGACGGCCGCTCTGCCTTACTCCTTGGACGATCGGGTGCAGCTTCTTGGCTCTGTGGAAGAACTGCTTGGCGTTGATGAAGAAATGCTCTCTCTTCAGGCTCTCTGGCTCTCTATGCGCGTCGATCTCTGTCTATCTCTGTCTCTCTCTATCTCTGTGTGTGTGTTTGCGTATGTCCGTTTGCAAGGGAATGGCATCTTGCTATTTATAAGAATAGGGGGCCTCATTAGGGTTTACAATGATTGCCCCTTAGAGTGACGGCGGCCTGTTGATTGATCAATCTGGGCCATTAGTTTTGAGTATAATAAATCTGGACCATTAATGTAGATTGTGCCAAATCCTCTCAGTAATTAATGCTGATCGGAATAAATCTCCCTTATGATGATCCGCTGATGTCTGCGAATCTGAATGAATAAGTTTAATTCATTCTCCTGCCATGTGTCCCAGATTATTGGGATTTGACCCAATCTTTGATTGCAGTAAATCTGGAAAATTGATTGGCTTTATGACACGTGTCCTGGGAGCCACTGAGGGGATCTAAGCCGCATGAAGATTGAGCCGTATATGCCCGGCCACGTGTCCTCGAATCACATGATAATCTGGATCGCATGGACGTAGGTGGCCGCATAACGGGTAACCCCCTCGTGAGCCGCATGGGGGAGCGTCTACTTGAGCCGTATGGTGGAGCGTCTACTTGAGCCGCATATGACAGTCCACATGCATAGGCTGCGTGGTTTTTTCTAGATCTCCGGAGATTATGTCAGGAATCTCCTTCGTTTCCCTAGGTGTCTGTCATTATGACAGAATTATAATTATATATTTGTGTCAGGGCTATCATCTTGTCAGAGCTGTCAGCCGTCAAGGCAATTAATACAGTAAAGGAAGAGTTGTTTGTATGCTTCGTGGTACCCCTCTGAGCCGCATGGAGATCACAGAGCCGCATGGACGCGGTGAGCCGCATGGGTCCTCTAAGCCGCATGGGCTTTCTGAACCGCATGGGGTTTCCTGGCTGCATGGCTCTTTCTTTATTATTTTCCATGCTTCTACAAGACCCCCTTCAAAGTTTTCAATTTGCAAAATTGAAATACTTTGAACTAGAAGCAAGGCCATGTATTCTTCTGGCCGCATATGAGATCCTAGCCGCATAGATGTCTTGGCCGCATGGAAGTTCGGCCGCATGACCATCTGAGTCGCATAGTTGTTTCAGCCGCATGGCCGTCTGAACCGCATGGGCTCTTTGCCACGTCATTATGTCATGCGTGCAAATATTTTTGGGGCAGGATCCCAAGAGCTTAGTCTTTAATTGGCGAGTTTGGCTCGATAGCCGAAGTGTCGATCACGTTGCACGAGGCGTCGGTCCGTGGTCCTCCTTGTCTATAAATAGAAGGGTATTTGGACGGTCTTCTCTCTTAAACTCTTCTTGCTTCAGATTCCTGTCTCATTTTCTTCCTATGATCATCAGACAACGATAGCACCCAGGGCTTCTAAGGCTGTGAAGAAGGCTGTGGCGAAGAGTAAGAAATTGGCTCCGTCCTCGACTGTCGTGCCCCCCGTTCGTCTTGACGTACACATTGTCGTTGAAGGTAAGGATTATGTAGATGATTGAGTACTTTGAAACCCTAACAGAGCCTACTTTGCTGCATGCTTCATGCACAAGCCTTTGACGCGAACTTTTTAAACTATATGGTCCGTACACACGTCCCATGACTGAGCCGCATGGGGTATACCCCATGTTCGAGCCGCATGAACCTTTCTGAATGTCTTCTGACTGTTTTCATTTTCTTGTCTTTGGTTCTCTCACGCCCCAGAACCAGAATACTGGAGAGCGGGGGAATGACTCAGCCAGCTACGTATTATGGGTAGATGAATATCGTATAATACGATCAATGCTGTCTAACCAGACGAGGGGGTGCATACTACATGAAAGTCTTACTATGGTCACTTCACATCTATTGTCTCAATCATTCAAACAAGAAACAAAAATAGAGAACATGTAAGATAAAGCAGTAAGGCGTCCCAAACGCTTAGTCAAAATGTTCTTGAGATCTGGCTTTACAAAACATAGCCAGATGGTATAGTAACATATACACAATTGTCATCAGCTGCAGTCTGACTTAATTATAATTATGTAAAAGTAAGTGCAAGACAATTCGACTAACATGTCGGTGCCAAACGGCTAAGTATGAAGTAAATAACAAAACGAGCGGTGAAGTAAGGAACCCACTCGAGTTCTCCTGCGATCATTCCCCTAGTATTGACCATCTTGGAGGTAGAAGTAAGCTGGATCCTCGAGAACCGGATTTAAATCTGGCCATGCAAAACCAGAGAGGTTAGACCTCTAATAGCAAGTACCACAAGGGAGAACGATATGAGGGATTGAACCAGTAAGTAAGAGAAAATAATAGATCTCTGCTTTCCACTAGGATTCACATAACATCACGACACTTCGAACCAACCTCCCAACCAAACAAGGACAGAAGTTGGCCCGTCATGTCCTGACATTCTGATCATCTCAGTTAGGCAACAGAGTAGGTACAATACACAAACAAATCATCTTGAACGGCCAATCAACTACTACGGCTTGCTATTGTGAGTCCCAAGTTATCCTGGAATTATGCAAATAGGGATTCCTCAGTTCTTACTATGTGCGAGCAAGGCTAGTCTATCCAGTCAATCAATTGCGCCAATCACGTAATTAGACGAGTCCCAGCGGGACGCCCGCCGTTAATATATCATGTACAATAATATAAGCAGATACCGTTCCCTGTCCGTGTGACAGATTTACAGTATCTGTGGGAACCAGCCGACCTGTCGGGCACTACTAGTCCCAAGAGGGCTGCCATATAAGAACTCGAGAATCCATTCTCTCCATGCCATCATTATTTTATTTGACTTAATAGTCTCTACGTTGAGTGAAGTTCCATGCCGTGGATTATAGTCATTCAATGAGTACTTTCGTACGGGGTACGATATGCACAACTCTACAACGATACCCGTACGGCTAGGTTGTAGGTCTTACATAGCGTAATACAATAATCAAATCTAACCACGAAATAATCATGCCTTGACCATAAAGTACACATGCTGTTTTTGTAAGATAAATAAATAGCTAAATAAATAAAAAAATAATTTGAAGCCTGCATGTGCCTGTATGCCAATATTCGGGATCGGCTAATCGATTGCAATAGTTCATTACATGGACGTGTCTCATTCATTCAATTCAATAAGACGACTAGCCAGTCTCTTAGTTCCAATTAGGAACGCATGATCAATTTTTAGTCAATGTCACAATCATTATCAATAGTGACAAGGCATGAAAATCAAATAGTATTCAGTGGAGTCGAGTCTACGACTCTCAGGGTTAAGTTCCAGTCATACTGGGTATCCATGGATCAATCAGGACACAAGGCGCATTCCACGTAACAATCTGTATTAACAATATTAACATATCATGATTTTATCAAGTTCATGCCAAAAGGCGTAAGGATATAATAGAAGAATTATCATGCCATCATTAAATGAATAAATTATAGAAATACCCTGATCAGGAAGTCACGCCAACAAGTCTAAGCTAAGGTCCAAAAAGTCACGCCAAGTCTAGCAGGTAAGAGTGAGCGTATAAACAGCGTGAGCGTGAAAAGTGGTTCACGTTGGCACGTACAGCATGAGTGTGAAGGGTAATTCACGCACTCATAATCGTGAGTGTGAAAAGTAACTCACGCACGCACAGCGTGAGCGTACGAGCGTGAAAAAGCGTGATAAGAAATTCACGTACGCACGCAAGATGTGAGCGTAACTCAAAATTTATGCTGGCACTTAGGAACGTGAGCGTGACTAAAAATTTACGCTAACATGTAAGAACGTGAACGTGACTAAAAATCCACGCTGATACGTAAGAACGTGAGCGTGACTCAAAATTCACGCAAACACGTAAAGACGTGTGTGTGACTAAAAATTCACGCACGCTCGTCAAGACATGTGCGTGACTGAAAATTTATGCTAACACGTAAAGACGTGTGCGTGACTAAAAATTCACGTACGCTCGTCAAGACATGAGCGTGACTGAAAATTCACGCTAACACGTAAAGACGTATGCGTGACTAAAAATTCACGCACGCTCGTAAAGACATGAGCGTGACTGAAAATTCACGCTAACACGTAAAGACGTGTGCGTGACTAAAAATTCACGCTAACACGTAAGGACGTGTGCGTGACTAATAACTCATGCTGGCACGTAAGAACGTGTGCGTGACAAATAAATCATGCTAAGTTGGGAGATCAAAATCCATGGTCAACCGAAAACACCACTTAGATCTGGAAGAAACAAGCCAACGAAATCAAAAATATTAAGTACTAAACTCTCTCAGGATCGTAAGAGGAAGAATAATGAACCATAAAAATGGTTCTCCAAGTGAAAGCAAGAAGCAAGATGTACTTGCCTGCTGTTGGGTTGGTGGAGAGAGTGATGAGGAAGAAGAAGAAGTAATGGAGAAGGAAAGTTATGAGGAGAGAGAAGGAGATGGGGGCTTTAAATAGGAAGGGTGGTGGTAGGTGGGGTTATTGGGTCGGGTTTAATCGGGTCCATCCTAAACCCAACCAAGCCGAACCCAAAGCAAGACAGAGAGGTTAAAAGCAGAAAATAAAATACAGAAATAAAATGCAGGAAATAAAATACAGATAATTAATTAACATGAAATTAAAGGAATTTAAATACAGGATAATATATGATAAATACTAAATAAATATACATGAGTGTACATGTATAAAAATACGCATTCTGGGAACGGAGAGTGACATCTCTATCCACCTTAGAAAAATTTCGTCCTCGGAATTTCAAATCCAAGCAGGTAGAAATATCGGAGCTAAACTAATACAAGCAATTCTAGTGAGCAAGCAATCATTTTTACCATATCAAAAGCAAGTACTATATATGTAAATTCATCAATCCACGATATCAAGTAGCTCTACCCATAAGGTGATAAACATGAAGAATCAGGACAATCAAGGTATACAGAAAGAGATATACCTTGTGAGTCAAATAGGTGTGGATACCGTGATCGGATATCATCCTCACGTTCCCACGTTGACTCTCCCAAGGAGTGATGACCCCAAGCAACACGGACAAGACTAATTGTTCGGTTCTTAAGTATCTTCTCTCTTCGATCCAAAATAGACACAGGCTGTTCCTCGTAAGACAGGTTGGTACCAACAACCAGCTCCGAATGATCGAGGATATGGCTTGGGTCCGATAATACCTACGTAATTGAGATACATGAAATACGTCATGTACCTCTCTTAACGAAGGTAGGAGGGATAAACGATAAGCAACATCGCCTATCCGATCAAGGATAACAAATGGGCCCTCGTACCGCGGACTCAATTTCCCACGAACGCCAAATCTAATGACCCCACGAGCAGGTGAGATCTGTAAGAATATGTGGTCCCCAATAGAGAACTCTAACGGCCTACGATGCTGGTTCGCCCAGTGACGATGTCGGTCCTGCGCAACTCGAAGTCGCTCTCTAATTTCCTTAACCACTTCAACCGTCTGAACAATCATTTCTGGGCCTAACATCTTCCTTTTTCCGATATCATCTCATGCAAGCGGTGACCTGCACTTCTTACCATATAGTGCTTCAAATGGAGCCATCTGGATACTGGCTTGATAACTATTGTTGTAGGAGAACTCGACTAAGTGCAGGTGACTCTCCCAAGACCCTCCAAAATCTAGAGTGCAAGCTCGTAACATATCTTCTAAAGTCTGAATCATTCTTTCTGATTGCCCATCCATCTGCGGATGGTAGGCCATGCTAAACCTTAACCTGGTACCCAGACTATGATATAAGATCTTCCAGAAATGTGATGTGAAGCGGGTATCTCGATCCGACACCATACTGACAGGGATTCCATGCTGCCTGACTATCTGTTGCATATACAACTCTGCCAACTTTTCTGTAGATTGCCCTACTCTGAAAGGAAGAAAATGTGCTACCTTTGTAAACCGATCTACTATTACTCAAATAGCATCTTTACCACTTGGTGATCTCGGTAAACCGGTCACAAAGTCTATTGTAATATGCTCATATTTCCATTCCGGAATATGAAGTGATTGCAATAACCCAGCTGGCCTCTGCTGTTCTGCCTTCACTTGGTGACATACCAAGCAACGGAAAACAAATCTAGCTATCTCCCTCTTCATCCCGTTCCACCAGAAATGCTGCTTGATATCTTGGTACATCTTGGTCCCTCCAGGATGAATAGAATACTGAGAACTGTGAGCTTCTGCCATAACCTCCTGTCTGATATCTCCACTAGGCACACATAGATGTGATCCAAACCTAAGTGTATCATCTTCATGAATTCTCATCTCCTTTCTGAGTCCTGACTCACATTCTGCCCTAAGCTTCTGAATCCTTGGGTCCTGTGCCTGAGCTGCCTTGATTCTGTCTACCAAGTCGGATTGAACTT
Source organism: Iris pallida (assembly GCA_029216955.1). Taxonomy (NCBI): domain Eukaryota; kingdom Viridiplantae; phylum Streptophyta; class Magnoliopsida; order Asparagales; family Iridaceae; genus Iris; species Iris pallida. The sequence goes on along the minus strand of JANAVB010014999.1, from coordinate 4,040,612 downwards.
GCAGACTTGTTAGAACTCCTACATCACTAGGAAGTATAACCTCGATGCCCATCTCCTGAAGGTCTTCTAAGATATGCCTCTGTGCTGTCAGCATAAATGCTCCGCCTCTCCTGCTGAGAGCGTCTGCTACTACATTAGCCTTGCCTGGATGATACTGAAGCTCTACGTCATAATCCTTGATCAACTCTAACCATCTTCTCTGCCTCATGTTTAGTTTCTTCTGAGTAAAGATGTACTTCAGACTTTTATGGTCTGTGTACATGTCCACTCGGTCACCATATAAGTAATGCCTCCATAGCTTCAGAGCAAACACTACTGCTGCTAACTCCAAATCATGAGTTGGGTAATTCTTCTCGTGGTCCCGAAGCTGCCTAGATACATATGCTATCACCTTCCCATGTTGCATAAGGACACATCCAAGTCCTTTACCTGATGCATCACAATATACCGTAAAACCTCCGGGTCCAACTGGTAATATAAGAATAGGTGCTGATATCAACTTCTGCTTCAAAGTCTCAAATGATGCCTGACATTCTGGCGACCAAACGAATGGTACATCCTTTCGGGTCAAACGGGTCATGGGTGCTGAAAGCCTTGCAAAGTCTGACATAAACCTTCTGTAATATCCTGCCAATCCCAAGAAACTCCGCACATCTGCTACGGTCTTGGGTACTGGCCAACTTTCTACTGCTTATATCTTCTTGGGATCTACTGCTACTCCAGCTCCTGATATGATGTAACCCAAAAATAAAATATGATCCGACCAAAACTCACACTTGCTGAGCTTGGCATACAACTGGTTCTCTCTCAGAACCTGTAACACTTTCCTGAGGTGGTCTTCATGCTCCTCTTCACTAGTAGAGTATACGAGAATGTCGTCAAGAAACACAACGACAAACTGGTCCAAGTATGGCATAAAGATGCGATTCATCAAATCCATGAATATTGCTGGAGCATTGGTCAAACCAAACGGCATTACTAAGAATTTGTAATGCCCATACTTCGACCTGAATGCTGTCTTGGGAATATCCTCCTTCCGAACCCTCACCTGATGGTACCCTGAACGAAGATCTATCTTAGAGAAAACTCTAGCTTTGCTCAACTGATCAAATAAGTCGTCGATCCTGGGTAAAGGGTACTTGTTCTTCACTGTTGCCACGTTAAGCTTCCTGCAGTCAATACACAATCTGGATGACCCATCCTTCTTCCCCACAAGTACTACTGGTGCTGTCCATGGTGATACGCTGGCTTGGATGAACTTTTTCTCCTTCAGTTCCTCTATATGCTGATATACCTTGGCCTGCTCTGAATCCGCCATTCTGTAAACTCGATCTGATATCGGTTTAGTTCCTGGTGCCAATTCTATACTGAACTCAATATCCCTAATCGGTGGTAGACCTGGAAGTTCTTCGAAAAATACGTCTAGAAACTCTTCACCTACCTTCGGAATCTGAACTTCTTCCATTACCGTCACTACTCCATGCTCTTGCTGAGTTGCCTCTGATCTGACTAAGGTGAACCGCTTTATGCCTGGAATATCAAAAGATACACTCCCTCTACGACAATCTATTGTCGCATAACTGTCTTTCAGCCAGTCCATGCCTAAGATAACGTCGAAATTTCCAACAGGAAATTCTATCAACCGGGCGGGTAAGGAATGCCCGCAAACTACAACGCTACATGCTAAAATAACTCTACTAACCCCTACGAGCCCATTACCAGTGAGTATATTCAACCTCCCAGGTAATGCCTCGAACTCCATTCCTAGTCGTGTCGCAAATTGTGCAGATATAAATGAATGGGATGCTCCCGAATCAAACAATGCTACTGCGGGATATGAGGCGACGAGAATGTTACCTGCCACAACATCTCCCGATGCCAATGCCTCCTCCAAGGACAAAGTGAATGCTTGCCCTCGTCCTCCTTGCTGGTTTTCATGCTGCGGCCTAGCCTGATGCTGTTGCTGGCCTCTTCCTTAATGATGCTGGGGTGGTCTATGCTGGTGTTGCTGCATCGGCGGCCCCTGCTGTCGAAACATCTGAGCCTGCGGTATTAACGGACGCTGTGCCAACGGCCTTACTACCACTGCTGGTCCTCGATACTGGCCTGCCCCTGGTGCTGGCAGAGCAGGAAATTGCTGCCCTGGTCCTCCTGACCTCGAATTCATGGGACATGTGGTAACCCGATGGTCTGGATTTCCATAGATCAGACACAGTCCATTCAATGTCTGACACACATCTCTAGTGTGCCCCATCTTTCCATAATAAGTACAGCCCGCCGGGGGTTGCTGGTTCTTTCTCTGTTGCTGTTGCTGCTGCCTGGGTGGTGCTGGTCCTCGTATCGCCACATCGTGGATACGAATGCCAGTGGACGGTGCTGTTGTTCGGGGCGCTGCTCCCCCTCCTCCTTCAATCTGAATGTGGGATCTCTTCTGACCCCCAGTCCTTGTCGTAAGCCTCTGGATGGTGATCTCATGCCTTCGAGTTGCCGTTAATACTTCGTCAAAAGTTTGGTAATTGTGCCCCTCTATCAATTGCAAGAGTTCAAGATGAAACCCTTGCTGAAACCTCATGGCCCTCTGGCGCTCTGTTGCTACCATCTCTGGGGCAAACATACTCAATCTGCAGAACTCCGCTGCATAAGCATCTACCGTCTTGCCGGCCTGCCTGAGGTTGATAAACTTCTGTTGTAGCTCAAACTGTGCCACAACTCCATAGTACTTGGTCTTGAATCTTGCAGTAAAATTGTCCCAAGCCACAGGACGTCTGATGCCCACTTCCTCTGATTCCCACCAATCACGCGCGAGATCCTGAAGTAACAACTTCACTAGATCCACATGTTCTTCTGCCGGTACCTTAGCTACTGTCAGAATAGCCTCCATATCCTTAAGCCATGCATCTGCTGAGATGGCATCCTCCGTGCCCTCGAAACGGCGGGGGTTGTACTTGCAAAACCTGGCTGATGCTCCTGAATCAGTCCTCACTCCTCTTTCCAAAGTCGTCTGCAATCCTTGGTTGAGCAACACATTCTGCTCTTGTAGCTGAGTGTGCATGCGCTGCTGGGCCAACATCTGATGTTGCTGAGTAGCCATCATTCCTCTTATGATCTCCAGAAGAGCCGGGGTGTCCACTTGGGTAGGTAGAACTGTCGGTGGTGGTAGAACATCCGGATACTGCGATCCAGTTGCTGCTCCCACTATCACTTCTTCCTGGGTAGCCTCTTGAGTTAGTACTGGCCCTTGTTGCTGACCAACAGGGTCAGGTTGCCCATGTTGCTCTTGTTGTTGTTGTCCAGTTCTGACCGATACGGACGAAGTGCCCCTAAGAAAAGGAACAAGAGAACAATCAAACAACCGGACATGAAGGATCAATGAAGTCAAAGGATACCGAAATATCAAGCAAGGGTTGAGAATAATGAATCATGAGATCAAGGGGGAACACAGGTGATTGAGACATCCTATAAATCAAAATACCCCACAAGTCTGAAATCAGACCTGCATGGGCCACCACTAAAACCTTGTCACGCCTCAGAACCAGAATACTGGAGAGCGGGAGAATGACTCAGCCAGCTACGTATTATGGGTAGATGAATACCGTATAATATGATCAATGTTGTCTAACCAGACGAGGGGGTGCATACTACATGAAAGTCTTACTATGGTCACTTCACATCTATTGTCTCAATCATTCAAACAAGAAGCAAAAATAGGGAACATGTAAGGTAAAGCAGTAAGGCATCCCAAACGCTTAGTCAAAATGTTCTTGAGATCCGGCTTTACAAAACATAGCCAGATGGTATAGTAACATATACACAATTGTCATCAGCTGCAGTTTGACTTAATTACAATTATGTAAAAGTAAGTGCAAGACAATCCGACTAACATGTCGGTGCCAAACGGCTAAGTATGAAGTAAATAACAAAATGAGAGGTGAAGTAAGGAACCCACTCGAGTCCTCCTGTGATCATTCCCCTAGTATTGACCATCTTGGAGGTAGAAGTAAGCTGGATCCTCGAGAACCGGCTCTAAATCTGGCTATGCAAAACCAGAGAGGTTAGACCTCTAATAGCAAGTACCATAAGGGAGCACGATATGAGGGATTAAACCAGTAAGTAAGAGAAAATAATAGATCTCTGCTTTCCACTAGGATTCACATAACATCACGATACTTCGAACCAACCTCCCAACCAAACAAGGACAGAAGTTGGCCCGTCATGTCCTGACATTCTGATCATCTCAGTTAGGCAACAGAGTAGGTACAGTACACAAACAAATCATCTTGAATGGCCAATCAACGACTACGGCTTGCTATTGTGAGTCCCAAGTTATCCTGGAATTATGCAAATAGGGATTCCTCAGTTCTTATTATGTGCGAGCAAGGCTAGTCTATCCAGTCAATCAATTGCGCCAATCATGTAATTAGACGAGTCCCAGTGGGACGCCCGCTGTTAATATATCATGTACAATAATATAAGCAGATACCGTTCCCTGCCCGTGTGATAGATTTACAGTATCTGTGGGAACCAGCCGACCTGTCGGGCACTACTAGTCCCAAGAGGGCTGCCATATAAGAGCTCGAGAATCCATTCTCTCCATGCCATCATTATTTTATTTGACTTAATAGTCTCTACGTTGAGTGATTCCATGCCATGGATCATGGTCATTCAATGAGTACTTTCGTACGGGGTACGATATGCGCAACTCTACAACGATACCCGTGCGGCTAGGTTGTAGGTCTTACATAGCGTAATACAATAATCAAATCTAACCACGGAATAATCATGCCTTGACCATAAAGTACACATGCTGTTTTTGTAAGATAAATAAATAGCTAAATAAATAAATAAATAATTTGAAGCCTGCATGTGCCTGTATGCCAATATTCGGGATCGGCTAATCGATTGCAATAGTTCATTACATGGACGTGTCTCATTCATTCAATTCAATAAGACGACTAGCCAGTCTCTTAGTTCCAACTAGGAACGCATGATCAATTATTAGTCAATGTCACAATCATTATCAATAGTGACAAGGCATGAAAATCAAATAGTATTCAGTGGAGTCGAGTCTACGACTCTCAGGGTTAAGTTCCAGTCATACTGGGTATCCATGGATCAATCAGGACACAAGGCACATTCCACGTAACAATCTGTATTAACAATATTAACATATCATGATTTTATCAAGTTCATGCCAAAAGGCGTAAGGATATAATAGAAGAATTATCATGCCATCATTAAATAAATAAATTATAGAAACACCCAGATCAGGAAGTCATGCCAACAAGTCTAAGCTAAGGCCCAAAAAGTCACGCCAAGTCTAGCAGGTAAGAGTGAGCGTATAAACAGCGTAAACGTGAAAAGTGGTTCACGTTGGCACGCACAGCGTGAGTGTGAAGGGTAATTCACGCACTCATAATCGTGAGCGTGAAAAGTAACTCACGCACGCACAGCGTGAGCGTACGAGCGTGAAAAAGCGTGATAAGAAATTCATGCACGCACGCAAGATGTGAGCGTAACTCAAAATTCACGCTGGCACTTAGGAACGTGAGCGTGACTAAAAATTCACGCTAACATGTAAGAACGTGAGCGTGACTAAAAATCTACGCTGATACGTAAGAACGTGAGCGTGACTGAAAATTCACGCTAACACGTAAAGACGTGTGCGTGACTAAAAATTCACGCACGCTCGCCAAGATATGAGCGTGACTGAAAATTCACGCTAACACGTAAAGACGTGTGCGTGACTAAAAATTCACGCACGCTCGTCAAGACATGAGCGTGACTGAAAATTCACGCTAACACGTAAAGACGTGTGCATGACTAAAAATTCACGCTAACACGTAAGGACGTGTGCGTGACTAATAACTCACGCTGGCACGTAAGAACGTGTGCGTGACAAATAACTCACGCTAAGTTGGGAGATCAAAACCCATGGTCAACCGAAAACACAACCACTTAGATCTGGAAAAAACAAGCCAACGAAATCAAAAATACTAAGTACTAAACTCTCTCAGGATCGTGAGAGGAAGAATAATAAACCATAAAAATGGTTCTCCAAGTGGAAGCAAGAAGCAAGATGTACTTGCCTGCTGTTGGGTTGGTGGAGAGAATGATGAGAAAGAAGAAGTAATGGAGAAGGAAAGTTATGAGGAGAGAGAAGGAGATGGGGGCTTTAAATAGGAAGGGTGGTGGTAGGTGGGGTTATTGGGTCGGGTTTAATCGGGTCCATCCTAAACCCAACCAAGCCGAACCCAAAGCAAGACAGAGAGGTTAAAAGCAGAAAATAAAATACAGAAATAAAATGCAGGAAATAAAATACAGATAATTAATTAACATAAAATTAAAGAAATTTAAATACAGGATAATACATGATAAATACTAAATAAATATACATGAGTTGTACATGTATAAAAATACACATTCTGGGAATGGGGAGTGACAGGTTCTTACAGTATCTCCACCGAATGTTGAGATTGCAGAGTCAGAGGAGCCGCAGCCTCCTGTCGTCAACCAGGGGTCTTCCTCTATTAAGGAGGAGGTGATGAAAGAAGAACCGGTGCCTGAGGGGGATGGCAGTCCTCCAAGTATCAAAACTGCTGAAGGTGGTAGCGCTGGAAATTCTGATTCTTCCATTCTGGACGAGGATCTTCTTCAATTGCATCCTTCATATGTGAGGTGGTTGAGGGAATGGTATACGCGCTTCTGCAACTAGGATTAAGGGGCTTCTCGTAGATGTCTATCTTTTGTCTTTTGTTTTGTTTCGCTTTTCTTCTTGTCTGCATGAAGAACCTCTTTGACTTGCTTTGTAGTCATGTGGATGTAACCGATTTCTGAATGAATGGAATATATTTGTTTCTCTCTTTTTCTTTATACTAGTCATCTTATTGAGACATTTTGCGTGGACCCATTGCCCCTAACGTACCCTGGTTTTGGATACGGACAACAAGTTAAAAAGGAACCAACATACTTACTCAGAGGTACTAAGGACATGGTGAGCATGAGGGTTTCTTTGACGGAGCCTTCCCACTCAGAGGTAATGAGGACATGGCAGGAGTGGGCTCAATGAAGGAGGGTACATAGAACGACTCAGAGGTAATGAGGACATGGACGTTCTATGGAGAGGGGTGATTTGTTTTTGGCGGAAGTGAAACGACTCAGAGGTAATGAGGACATGGCCATTTTGGAAATTTATGGATCTGTTACCCTTTTTGTGTACCGGGAGTGCGGGTAGTGGATCATGAGGGAGGATCTCTTCCAAAAAGAAAGTTCAGAGGTAGGATCATACATGACTTACTATCTGAAAGAGTAACCGGAATGTGAGTTCAGAGGTACCAGCGGGTACATAACTCGATAATCTGGGATGAGTGGTCATGAGTTCAGCGGCACCAGCAGGTACATGACTCGATGATCTAGAAATTTGGAGGTGTAAGTTCAACGATACTAGCGGGTACATGACTCGATAACTTGGGGATGCGAGTTCAGTGGCACCAGCGGGTGCATGACTCAATAATCTGTGAAAGTGAGTTCAGCGGTACAGACGGGTACATGACTCGGTGATCTGGAAAATGTCATTTAGACATAATATTTCTTCAGGAACTTGCCGTTGACGAACAACATGAGCAAGTCTCCATTTTGTTTTGCGAGGCGGTAAGCACCGTTGGAGAATACAGCCTCAATGATGAATGGACCTTCCCATTTCGGTTGGAACTTGCCGGTGGTCTTGTGAGTCATGACCATCGGCCTTCGGACTGCCAAAACGAGATCGCCCACTTAGAATGTTCTGATTTTAACCTTCTTGTTGAAGGCTCCAAAGATGCGTGCTTGATATAGTTCGATCCTTTGCTGAGCCAGGAGGCGCTTTTCATCCAAGACCTCTAACATTTGTAGTCGGCGTCGGTAGTTATCATCCGTCGTCAATTGATAAGTGAGGACGACGCGGAGTGAGGGTATTTGAGTCTCCAATGGGAGAACTGCCTCACTCTCGTACACCAGAAAGAATGGTGTGTTCCCTGTGGCCGTTCGGACTGTGGTACGGTACGCCCATAAGCATTCACCAAGCTTCTCATTCCAGTCGCATTTGTTGGACGATACGAACTTCTTGAGTAACTTGATGATAGTTTTGTTGAATGCTTCTGCCAACCCATTTGCTGCTAGATTGTATGGCGTCGAAGCAATATTCTAGATGTGGTGCTTGTCGCAGAACCGATAGAAGGCGTAGCTTGCAAACTGCGGACCATTATCGTGGATGATCCTCCGGGGCAGTCCAAAGCGATAGATGACGTGATGCTTAAAGAAGCTGATCACGTTTGAAGTCTTTACTTCTGCGAGTGGGACAACTTCCGCCCATTTGGAGAAGTAATTTGTGATTGCGAGTATAAAGCGATGTCGTCGGGAGGAACGTGGGGTGATTGGACCGATGATATCCATCCTCCATGCTTCGAATGGCCAGGACGCCACCGTCGGATGTAGAAATTCGGATGGTTGGTGGATGAAGTCCGCGTGGACTTGGCAAGCTTTGCACTTTCTAGTATATTCTATCACATCTGCTACCATCGTGGGCCAGTAGTAGCCCATTCGACGAAGACGGTCTTACAATTTAGGGCCAGGCTGATGGGTCCCACAAACACCGTCATGAGCTTCTCGTACGGCTTTTTTGGCTTCTGCGTTTGACAGACACCGAAGCAATAATCCATCGTAGGAGCGGCGATACAGCATCTTCATCTCCGTATCGTAAAAGAATCTGAGAGAATGCCGTTTGATGGAGGTGGCTTCCTTTTGGTTCTCGGGCAGGATATCGTAGACGACGAAGTCAATGAATGGTTGTCTCTAATTCGGGGCATCGTCGATCGTCTGGGCGGAATAACTCGCCACGAATTGCACATTATTCTTGGGACAGACCAGTTCATGGCCTATCACATCCACTGACTGGCGAGCATAACTCGAAACTGCTAGGGAAGCGGCAAGGCCAGCTAGAGCATCGGCTTTGATGTTTCTGAGTCTGGGAACGTGTTCGATGAAGAACCCCTCGAATGACGAGATGATGTTGATCGCTATTTGGTGATAGGGGATCATATCTTCGTGGCGGACTTCGTATGAGCCCCGGATTTGATTGACGATTAATTGGAAATCGCCGTATGCTTCAAGATATTCTATCCCCAGCTCTCTTGCCAGTTGGAGGCCAATGACGAAAGCGTTGTACTCGGCCACATTGTTAGAGCATGGTTCTGTAAGAGAGTAAGCACGGTTGATCACCAATCCGGTAGGAGAAGCCAGCACTACCCCGACTCCGACGATGATGTTGCCCTTGGGTCCAGTTCTTGAAGCACCGTCGAAGAACATTTACCATATATCATTGTGAGAGGTTGCATGTGAGTCGACGACCTCATCTGGGATCTCTTCATATATTCTGGAGGACTCCGAGCCTGGGTGGGCGGCCAAAAAGTCCGCCAGGGCTTGACCTTTGACAGCCTTTTGCGGGACGAAGATCATATGATAAGGGGACAGCAATATCGCCCATGTAGCGAGGCGGGAGCTGAGTTCCCCTGGTTTAGTCATGAGGACCCTGAGAGGGTTGACTCGTGAGATCACATGTATTATTTGTCCAGTAACATAGTGCTGCGTCTTCTGAATGGCGAACACCAGGGCAAGGTATTCCTTCTCCACAGTGGTGTATCGGTGCTCTGGCCCAATCATCATTCGGCTGAGGTAATATATGGCTTGTTCGTGGCCTGTATTATTGTTTTGTGCCAGCAGAGCGCCGAGAGAATGCTCCATTGCCTGTACATAGAGCAGGAATGGTTTTCCAGCAACCGGGGCCACCAGGACTGGAGGGTTCGACAAATATTCTTTGATGCTGTCGAAGGCACGCTGGCATTCTTCGTCCCATACAAACGAGACGCCTTTCTTCATGAGGTGGGTAAATGGTCGACATCGCCCGGAGAGGTTAGAAATGAACCTCCTGATGTAGGCTAACCTCCCTTGAAGGCCTCTGAGTTCGCGAAGATTTCTCGGGGGACCCATCTCCATGATTGCCTTTGTCATCTCAGGGTCTACATGGATATCCTGGGCGGTGATGATGAAGGCCAAGAACTTTCCGCTGGACACGCCCAGGAAGGATTTTGTGGGATTTATTTTCAAATTGCGCGCTCGCATCAGGTCGAATACCGTCCTCAGATCCTGTAGGTGGTCTCCCTTACAGCGACCCTTGACGGCAATATCATCAACGTAGCTCTCCACCATCTTGTGTAAGTGGTCTCTGAAGATGATACTCATGGCTCTTTGATATATGACGCCGGCATTCTTCAGACCGAAAGGCATGACTGTGTAACAGTATGTGCCAATCGGTGTTCGGAACGATGTATGCTTTTCGTCGTCAGGAGACATCTTGATTTGGTTGTACCCCGAGAAGCCATCCATGAATGACATACGTTCGAAGTCGCAAGTATTGTCGATCATGATGTCTGTGATAGGAAGGGAGAATTCATCTTTGGGGCATGTCTCATTCAGATTGCGGAAGTCGATGCAGATTCGAATCTTCCCATTCTTCTTGAGGACGGGTACTATGTTGGCGACCCAGTCAGGATGTTGCTCCTCACGAATGAAGCCGCTGGCTATCAGTTTTTTGACTTCGGCTTCGATCGCATCCATGATGCCTGGGCGGAAGCGTCGCTGTTGTTGCTTGACTGGCTTTGCGTCCGGCCGAATGTTGAGTTTGTGAAGAGCAATGTCGGGATTTAACCCTGGCATGTCTTCATAGCTCCAGGCAAATATATCAATGTATTCTTTGACAAGTTCTAGCAGCGATTTTTGCTCTTCGTCTGTTAGACTTTTACTGACGAAGATTGGTTTTGGAGAAGATTCGTTGCCGAGGTCGACCTGTATAACCTCATCTGCAGTAGGGGTTCCCTCTGTTCGAACCGCTTTTCCCATTGTGCATCCAACTGTTGGGCCCACGGCTCTAGTTCGAGGATTTCGGGGATGTCTTCGTCTTCTTCATAAGCGTCGGCGAATGCCATGTTGACTGACAAGACTTGTCTGAATACATCTCCGATGCTTGTATCTGAGTCAGAAGTTGGTGACCCGGTTGAATATGAATGCCAGTCGCATTCTTCATCTGAGCTTTCAGGGGTCGTTGTGGGTGTAACATACCCTAATCCACATCGAGTCTTGCTATAATAGTCCCGTGGTTTGCCGGTCGGGACCGGTGGATTCAAAGGTAACTATCGTCCGGTGCCGTAGTTCAAGCCTGGCGTCGTCTCCAGATCGTACCCCTGTTTTTGCATGAGATATTTGGATTGGGGGCCATAAAGATACAGAGATAGTCTCCCGGCATCTGATTCAAGGTCGACTTCTTCTATGGTGAAGGGATGCGGATCGTCTTTCCGGTCGAAGATGATTTGATGGTCCCCTCCCTCGATTATGTGGTAAGCGTCTTCTACTGGAGTAAGCTGGATCGCGTTGTACACATTTGTCACCTGTGTATGTATGTGAGTGCCTATACCGTGTTCTATAGCATACATTGTACAAAGCTTATTAAGCTCGAGGTAGTTCAAAGATAGCCCTTTATTGATGAAGTAAGGTATCTTTTCTAGGGGGATTACATCATCTGCGGAGGAAATATCAGTGTGGGCAGCCACATACTTGGCTAGCTCCGGTTCCTCTTCGGCTACCCCCTGTGTAAATAAAGACTGAGAGGACGACCTGGGCAGCTTGATCGTCAGAGGTTCAGCTGATGGAGCAGAGCGTAGAGTTGTTGGCAGACTAGCGACCCCCAGTCTGGTTCTCGATGCCGGGCGAGGAGTGGTTGGTTCGCTAGAATCTCCAGGCCTTGCATCGGGGTGTCGACCCTTCTTGGGAAGGCGTATCGTCATTGGCTTGTCAGAGGGATTGAGCTTCTCCGTTTGCGGCTGGCTGACTCTTGGCAACCTGATTGTTAGTAGCTCTGTTGTGGGTCTTGGCACTTGGCCAGACCTTGGCAGCCGAATTATCATCTGCTCTTCTTGTGCCGAGAGGCTGATCGCGTCCTTACGCAGAGTGGCGGTAAGGGGTACAGACTTGCCAGGTTTGCGAGCTTGGAGGTGGATCGTCAGAGGCTCTTCTGATCCTGTGGCTGTCTTAGTACGAGTTTGTACATCTTCTTCATCAAGATGCTTCTTCGATTTTTTGTACAGATAGGAGTCTGAGTAGTAGGATTCGACCCCTTTGAAGGGATCAATATCAGCAAATTCTATCCTCACGAAGCCGTATTTGTCGACATATTTGAAGCACTGGTGCAGCGTGGAAGGCACGATCATATAATCGTGTATCCACGGGCGCCCCAAGAGGATGTTGTAAGAGGTGTCTGTATCTATGATGTAGCAAGTGACTTCTGATTGGAGGTCGCCAATCTGACACTTCAGATGAATCTTCCCAATTGGGTAGCTTCTGCCCGAATTGAAACCGCTGATGGCGGTGCTTGTAGGCGTCAGGCGATGCATTGGGATGCGAAGATGATGTAGCAGATCCTTCGGATAATGCTTATGGAAGAGCCAGGATCGATGTGCATCCGATCTACCTTTACATCGCCGATATATCCAGTGTAGTATAATAGGCGATCGTGCAGGTTGGTTTTGATGAGCATGTCCTGCAGAGTGAAGACAATATTGGTTATTGCTCCCGTGCAAGCGTTGTCTTGGAGATCTGTAGGCGGACTCTCTCCTGTGAGGTTGATCTGAGCCAGGTACGCATCGGCATTTTGGAGTGCATCGCTCAAAGCCGCACGAACATCCTTTGAGAGTCTCAAAAGCTCGTATAATGACAACTTGGCCGATGTATTGGCCAATTGCGCCAAGATGTCGAAGTTGTAGGGCCTCTCCAGCCCCTGTGGTGTCTCTTTTCGGAGGGATTTGTCAAAGCGAGTCTCCCTCGACCTAGGTTTGTCGGTCGTCGAAGGCTGAGCCGGTCCCGGAGCATCAGTTGTAGCGGGCTGATGATCTTCAGCCGGGTTGTCAGCCACAGGTTGGAATTATGCCCCAGACCGAGTGACTACGGCTGTAGCTTCTTCGATATCTGCCGAGATTGTGCGGCAGGACCTGACTTTTCCACTCTTTTTCTTGCAAATGGAAGACGGTGTGAGCTGAGTCACTTCTGATACCAAGTCTGGATGGACCCACATGACCTCCCCTCATGATGTGGTGAGGGGCACTAGACCAGCAGTCTGATCTCGGGGAGGTGTAAGATTCGCAATCTCCATTGTTGCCAGAAGGACGGGGACCACACCGTCTTGAGTTTCCGTTGGAGGAAAGCTGCCGAATTATACTGACACCATGTTGGCTGCCACAGTTACCTCTTCAAAATTGATGGCCAGAGCGTTCGAATCGATGAGGTTTTGGATGTACCATTTCAGCTGGTAGCAGTCGTATGTAGCATGGTGGACGTAGCGGTGGTAATGGCTGTACTTTGGGTTCTCCATCTCTGCCGGCTGCGATTCCCGTCTTGGTGGAGGAAGCTGAATCCTGTCTCCTTGTATGAGCATGTCCAAGATGGGCTTGACGTGACCGTCTTCGAAGGAGTAAGTGATTTGCGGCCATTGTTTGTCTGCCGGCTTTGGCTCAGGCTTCTGTGCCGTGTCGGCCACCATGGCCTGCTTACCCCTGCTGTCCCGATTGTTGGAGGGACTACCCCCATTGTCGTTGTTGGTGTTAGGATGCTTGCCCTTGTCCTCTCCGTCTGAGATGTGCAATCCCAATTGGTGAGCCTTCTTCAATCGTTCTTCGGCGCTTGTAGCACTGATGATGAACGTCTTCTGTCACGACCCGCACCCTAGAGTTAGGGCACGAGAACGTAACAACGCCCAGCCTACGCTGCAGTGTCGGCGGTAGAACGCTGTCCTAGGTCTCAATGCATCTAACAGTATAAGACTAAACAGTTTATACTCCCCGAATGGGGGTGACATAGCATAATATAAACTCAATCACATCTAAGGTAGAGCATAAAGGAAGATAGATAAAACATGAAATCAAAAAGAGATACAACAGATAGAAGTCTAAGTGTCTAAGATACAAACTCAGAATACATCTCAAAACCCAAATACAGTAATCCATAAATACAACTCAAGATGACTGAAAATAAACTATAAGAAAAAACCTTAGCTATCTATGCAACCTCTACTGTCTCCTCTAGGCTAGCAGGCAACCTCCAGGCTATTTGTAAAATTTATCAACAGGTCCAGTCAGGACTGGAGTGAGCACAAAACATCTCACGCAGTTCATAACGAGTTAGGAAATATAAAGCATGCAATAGAGTAAAGTACATGAAACGCTGAAAGAAGAAGATATATAAAAAATAGTAGAGATTTGATAACAGAAAATATCTAAATATGATAAGTAAGACTGTAAGGAACATGTGATTTAGAGCACAATATGGTTATGTAAACGGGTTAGGTTATACAATAAAATGGGACTCCTTTGTACGTGGGTGTACAATGGACATATACAATTTCTTATACAATACGATTGATCACATAACCATTTCTACTCTCCCTTCCCAATCAATACACAAGGATCCAATTCAGTTATGTTATCTTATACAATGACTTGTACAATGGCTTGTACAATGGCTTGCACAATGACTTGTATAATGGCTTGTACAATGGCTCAATGTGATACTGAGAGTACAATATGCACAATGAGTGTACAATGATAAGGGTATTCAATAAATACAACATGTAAGTGAAACGCACATCACAATATGTACTTAGTGAATACAAGGAGATAACATCTCAGAAGAAGATCCATATAGTACCAATCCGTGATAATGAATCGTATCAGCATCAAGTACAGTAATCTAGAGCAAGAATGTAAATCCATACAAGTATGAAACGGTCAGAGAATGTACTCGCCTGATAGCCTGAGTGTCTGAAGAGAATATACTGTCCGAGGAGTGGTGTCTGTCTCCTATAGAACAGTACAAGTCACTATGAGTCCAAAATGATAATAAGATGCATTACAATGCATTCTGAATGAATCTAGGTCAATCTAGGTCAAATCTAAGTCAAACCTAAGTCACACCAAGCTAAACTAGGTCATACTAGGTCATACTAGGACAACCAAGGTCAAACAAGGTCATAAGAAATCAATCCAAGTCAAACTAGGTCAATCGGGATCAAAGGTTGACTTATAGTTGACTTTTGGTCAAAAAGTCAACTCTGGTCAACTGCACTAGTCAAACTAGGTCAAACTAGGTCATATCCTAACCCAGTAAGTCTTACTAGGCCTAACCAAGACTATCCTAGCAAGCACACATCAATACAAGGCTATACAAGCCAACATACACCCAACTCTATATAGCATGCAATTATTCAATACTCAAATAGGCAAGAATTCACATTGGATATACACTAGGTAATCTATTACTTTAAGCTATATATGTCTACACATATATATACATGCATATATTGGTATTCAACATTAGGTCTATAATCATGGCATTTCAAATGGTTATATAAACTTATATATTACAACACAATATGCTAACATATATATAATATACATACATAGCTAAGTTAACTATATTCATAAATACTTATTTAAGAGGCTATGTGTGTGTATGTGAACATGGCAAAGGGTCAAGTGAGGGTTAAATGGGCATACATAGTGTATACATATCAAAGAGTGTCAAAGTGTAAGTGAACAATGTGTCAAGTGTGATAGTGTCAACATAGTGTAAGGGATATATGAGGTAATATATGATTTGTGTTAACATAGAACATTACATCACATTAACTTGTATATTGCATACATTACATCTATTATTACATTACATTCATGCTTGCATTCATTCATCATTCATTTATTCTCTTGCACTACTATATGCACCATACATTACATACTATGGAACCTACATATTCATTACAAGCCATACTTATACATGCTTACATTAGATAGGATACTTACACCTCATACATCATTTATTTAACCATTTACTCATGCTTGCATTCTTTATTTAGTTACATAATGTATATACATTAACATGGGTTAAAATCAAATAGAACATTATATTACACACAAGGGTGCACAAAATGCATATGCCGAATAGTAACTCCTACTAATAATCAATACTGTACCAAATAAGCATGAATTAAATTCTAGGATTAAAGTATGTTATAGATCTATGTGTTAGCTTTCCGAAACTTCAAACGGATCGCGTTTTCGTTTCCGGAAACTCCCGGAATTGCGAAAACACCGAGAACGCGTTTGTCTTTCGTACAGCTGACACTCAAATAATTCTCCAGAAAGTTACAGAAAGTATTAGTCCTATTAATACATGTTTTTGGAAAGCTAACTTCAATACGCTTCTTTTAAAAAAATGGGAGAATAAACCGAGCTTTGAGCTAGAAGTTATGACATTTCTAAGTTAGGGCTGAAATTAAAAACGTGGATAAAAATCATAACGGATTTAGATAGTTTGAGCCAAAAGAATACACAATATATATCCTAATTATCCACAACAATAATAGCAATAATAATATGAGGAACCACACTCACAAACTTGATTATATAATCATCATGAACCATTTATTACATATATAAATATAGATACACTCTCATTACAATATATATATATATATATATAAATCTATATATGTAACATGAACACATCCACAACACAAAGGACACTCCTATGACCTCCAAATGGACACAAAATGGACACAAATGGAGATACAACCATGGGGATCATTTCTATGGGTTTAAAATAGACCTATATGTATGAGGAAATGAAAAGGAGAAGGGATTTATACCTCCCGATAGATCGAATCGAAGAAAAGTCTTTCCGGAGCGACACCGACACGTAGAGATTCCAAAAGGACACGAACGAGCTCCGAATCCTCCCAAACTTGGATAGCTTCCTCCTTGGCTAGAATGGAGAAGGAAAGAAGAAGATTTGGTGGCGAAATGGAAGGATTTGGTGGAGAAATTGCTAGGGATTGCTCTCTAGGAATTTGGGGAAGAACAAGAGAGAGAGTGTGGATGAGAATAATGAATGAACTTGAGCCTATCCTCTCCCAAAGTGGCTGGTCATATGGATTATTTGTCCTATTATGGTAAGGTCCAAAATGCCCCCACTAACCTATTCTATGAGTATTAGGAAAGGGCTAATTGGTTGGGGCTAAATTAGTCATTCTAAAGTCTCTAATCACACTAACCTTATCCATAATAATTAGTCTAACCTCTAACTAAAATATTTATATCATGTGGACTAAAATTAATATCATGTGGGCCATGCCTAACTAGTGTGTGGGTCCCACTAGAGTCAACTACCCCCGGGTCCCCGTTTCAAGTCGGATTGAGTTGAAATTCGAACCCGACTCAAATAACCCCAAAACAATATCATAAATAATAAAATAATATCAAAATAATTCAAAAAGGTCAAATACAAAAATATCCTTAGGCCAAAAATGACATTAAAATATCATAATCATATGGTTAGGCTCTAGGTCAAACAGTCTCTAGGATTTCACTAGCAAAATGTCAAAACCACAAGTCATTGATTTAAATAATTTTAAAAATGGTTTAAAATTACCAAAAATCATATCATGAATTAAATATCATTATTAAAATAATTATAAATATAAAATTTCAAAATTATCCTCATTTGGAAAACTGGGTGCTACATCTTCCAGTCCTTGAATTGACTTTCGCCCATCCAGAGACTGATTGTTGGGAGGAGTCTCTTTTGGCAAATTTCAATCAAGGAGGAATCCAGATTTCTAGAGGACAACTTCATGGCGGTTTGGCGGAACCGCTCGATATAGTTTCTTGTCAGCTATTTCTCCCCTTGGACGACGTCCAAGAGGGTGGACATTGTGATGTCCTGCCTTACTTCGTAGAATCTCTCCCAGAACATGCCTTTGAAGTCGGCGAAAGAGTGGATACAGTTGTCTGGCAGGTTGCGATACCAGTCGAAGGTGAACCCTTCCAATGCCCCGATGAATAATCGTGTGAGAATGGCATCGTCATGGGGCAGATGGTCGGTGGTGACCTCGAAGTAAGTGATGTACCGACTTACTGAGGTCTTGCATCATAAGGATTGATATTGAACGGCTTATATCTTGGTGGGAATGGAACATCCGTCCATGCAGCAGGGTATGGTTGCCGTATTCTGAGGTCTTGAGAGTTTTCTCGAGCGTAAAACATGGCTCGGAGCTCCTGGACCTCTCTTCTCGCTTTGCGGGCCTCATCTACAGCGGTGGGGGCCGTTACTTCAGAAAGATTGTTGCCCGGGTTCGGTGCTGCTGAATTCGAGTCCGCATTGACTGCGGGACCCGTGTTTGTTTGGCCAGACGGCCCTCCTTTCAGAGTTGGAAGGGCCGCTTTGATCTCATCTACAGACTTGACCAAGGCAAGTAATATAGCTTCGACCGTGTCGATTTATTGGCGATCACTGGAACCACCTTGGCTGCTGTCTGTCATGAACACCGTCTTTACATGAAGAGAGATGGACGGAGCGGTGGAGGAGGCATCCTCCGAGTCGTACCCCTGTAGTGAAAAGTCATCGGAGTATGTGGGAATGTTCTCCTCTGGTTCGGACTCAGAGGGAACAGTACCCCCAGTTTCCGAGTTTGCCTCGTCTTGGGAATTGTGGACGTCCTCGGGGACGTCAGGGTTCGCTGCATCTGAGGGGAGGGTTGTTTCCCTCGGCTCGTCTTCTCAGAATATCGGATTGTCGTGGAGGCTTAGAGGAGTGCTACCCCCAGCCCTAGCAACCCCCAGTGGTGTGGACGACAAATCTCCCACTGTAGCAGATTTCGTCTTAGAACGGGTACCTTAGAAAACTCCGGTGGCGGGCACCCGCTTAGACGACAGTCTGTTAGTCATAGTGGTTGATATCTTCGGGCTAGGAGCACTGGTCTTCTTCCCTCTCCCATCGGCGGGGACTTTCTGAGCAGAGTTGCAGGAGACGACGGGAGGTGCCTCGTCTTCCGAAGATGGCTGTTGCAGTCTTTGAAAGACAGACTGCCGGTCTTCTCGCACCGTCGTGTTGTTGCAGCAACAGTTGATGATGATTTGGGTGCAGTGACGTCCGTGGGAGGACTCTTTGCACCCCGATGCATCTTTCTTTTCCTTGCGTTTGTGGAGGATGGCCTCACGCAAGTTAGATGGGTCTGGATCGACCATATTTGCTCCCAGGATTTTGGGAGACTTTTGCGAACCTCTCTGTCCGTCTGCCGCCGGGGGCTGGACTCGAGTGGTTCTGTACAACTTTCCATCCGAGGCCCACGTAACAATACTCGGAGCACTCGGATGGTCAGAGATCAGATCAGCGGACCGAGCTTGCCAAGCTCGTGCTGCTCTAGACTTTTTTGCTCTAGTGCGTAAGGGCACATAATAGGAAGAGTCTAGGTGATGCTGGAGAGAGTCAGACATATCTTCTTGGGAGTACAAAAGATCAGGACCATAAGACAGGCGGTCGAAGACAGAGCCACGTGGAGTGGGTGTCATGCGGCTGGCAGATGTAGCCGCATAGGCGTTCTTCATGCGGCTGGGAGTCTCAGCCGCATGAGTTTTCTTTATGCAGCTGGATGATCTGGCCGCATAGACTTTCTTCATGCGGCTGGCAGATTCACCCGTATGAGCCTCCTGCATGGGGTTAGCAGATTTGGCCACAGGAGTGTCCGGCTTCTTCTTGGGGCGTATAGAGTCGCTCTTTGCCCCTGCAAGTCCAGCATCGTAGTGCTTTCCTCTGCCAGACTTGGGGACAGCAGAGTGCTCTACGGCTCGAAGTGGAGCCGTATGAGAATCGCCTTCGCCGTCTTGGGTAGTAGAGAGTACCCCATCCAGAGCTTGTGGAGGAGAAAATAATTTTGGCCTCCACTCGCAGCGAGTTTTCTTTGTGCGGGTTCGCTTCTGGATTGGGCCAGTACTTCCTTCAGAGAGCATTTCTTCAAACGTCTGTTGGTCGAAGCGGACGACCATATTCTGTTGCGTGGAGCCAAGCTTGGCTGCATCCGATTGTGTCACCAACTCCTCAGCTGTGGAGAAATTTGTCCCCAGCAGAGTCGCCATCGTGTTTGCCATGAAATATAAAAGGACAGAACAATTATCGGAGGACTGGACTTTTACTTCACAATACAAACTCGCTTGTACAAAGAAAGCCTAGGGACGAAAACCTAGGTACAGGAATCTAAGTACAATTATTTATTTTAGATTCTGGGGGTGATGATAGAGGATCGAAAAAGCGACGGCCTCTCTGCCTTACTCCTTGGACGATCGGGTGCAGCTTCTTGGCTCTGTGGAAGAACTGCTTGGCGTTGATGGAGAAATGCTCTCTCTTCAGGCTCTCTATGCGCGTCGATATCTGTCTATCTCTATCTCTCTCTATCTCTGTGTGTGTGTCTGCGTCTGTCCGTTTGCAAGGGAATGGCACCTTGCTATTTATAAGAATAGGGGGGGCTCATTAAGGTTTACAATGATTGCCCCTTAAAGTGGCGGCGGCCTGTTGATTGATCAATCTGGGCCATTAGTTTTGAGTATAATGAATCTGGGCCATTAATGTAGATTGTGCCAAATCCTCTCAGTAATTAATGCTGATCGGAATAAATCTCCCTTATGATGATCCGCTGATGTCTGCGAATCTGAATGAATAAGTTTAATTCATTCTCCTGCCACGTGTCCCAGATTATTGGGATTTGACCCAATCTTTAATTGCAGTAAATCTAGAAAATGATTGGCTTTATGACACGTGTCCTGGGATCCACTGAGAGGATCTAAGCCGCATGAAGATTGAGCCACATATGCCCGGCCACGTGTCCTCGAATCACATAATAATCTGGACCGCATGGACGTAGGTGGCCTCATAACGGATAACCCCTTCGTAAGCCGCATGGGGGAGAGTCTACTTGAGCCGCATGGGGGAGCGTCTACTTGAGCCGCATATGACAGTCCACGTGCCTAGGCTGCATGGCATTTTCTGGATCTCGGGGGATTATGTCAGGGATCTCCTTCATTTCCCTAGGGGTCTGTCAATATGACAGAATCATAATTACATCTTTGTGTCAGGGCTATCGTCTTGTCAGAGCTGTCAGTCGTCAAGGCAATTAATGCAGTAAAGGAAGAGTTGTTTGTATGCTATGTGGCACCCCTCTGAGCCGCATGGAGATCACAGAGCCGTATGGACGCGGTGAGCCGCATGGGTCGTCTGAGCCGCATGGGCTTTCTGAACCGCATGGGGTTTCCTGGCCGCGTGGCTCTTTTTTTATTATTTTCCATGCTTCTACAACCTTCAAGAGGTTGTTCTGCAGGAAGTTCTTCCCAACATCAGAGTTACGGAAGATAGAAAGACAGTTCCAGAATCTGAAACAAGAGAACATGACGGTTGGTGAATATGCGGCAGAGTTTGGTCAACTTAGTCGCTTTGCCAAGAACTTGGTTGCTGACCCCGCCGATCGTGCTGAAAGATTCAGGTATGGACTAAGGGAAGAAATTCGCACCCCTGTGATCGCAGGTGGCTCCAAGACGTATGAGAGGATCCTAATACGAGCTCAGGATATAGAGAAGAGTCAGCCTGCTCGTTCAAAGAGGGAGTATTCTGGAACTAGCAACTTCCAGAGTAACCAGGAGAGGCCCAACCACAACAACAACTGGCCTTCTCACCACCAGCAGCAACATCATCAGGCGAGGACCAACGACAGAGCACCTCAGTAGTAGATTCATGTCTGTAATTTCTGTAAGAGGCTAGGACATCAGGCAAATATCTGCAGGAAAAGGCTAGGACACTGCCTAGTTTGTGGGTCTGCCACCCATCAATTGAGGGACTTCCCCATGGAATTCAACCAGACCGAAACAACACAGCAGAAGGCTCCTCTACCCACTCAGCAAAAATGGTTTGGACAACACCAACAGAAGACTGGGCGAGCTTTTGCCCTAACAGCAGATGAGTAAGAGCCAGAGCAGAAACCCATCGCTGATGTCATCATAGGTTCCATTTATGTGCAATCATATCCTGCTTTAGCATTATTTAATTCGGGTGCATCACACAGTTTTATAGCAACAAAATTCATCTCTGTACACCACCTAGTTATGGGATTTAGCAAGAAGATATGTAGGGTTATGACTGGTGGTGGACCCATACCCATCACTGAGACCTGTAACTGTCCTATAACTATCTCAGGACACAAATTCTTAGCACCCTTACTTGTGATGTCCTTATCTAACTATGATGTAGTCCTAGGAATAGACTGGTTAAGTAAGCAACATGCGCTGATAGATTGTCACCGAGGATGTGTAGTCTTCAGCCCACCTGGAGAACCGGAGTTTAAAATCTTTCGAGCTCCGAAAGATATGGAGGGTATTACCTACTCCTCTATCACCGAAGAACCCGGACCTCCTCATTCTATCATAGCAGAATTCATGGACGTCTTCCCTGATAGTCTTCCAGGATTGCCCCCGGATCGAGATGTGGAATTCACCATCGACCTAGTTCCCTGCTCTGTCCTTATTTCTCGGAGATGCTACAGAGTCAACCCTAAGGAGGCAAAGGAAATGAAGGATCAGATCAATGAGCTAAAGGCCCTTAGATTTATCAGAGATGGAGCCTCACCCTGGTGAGCACCTATCTTGTTCGTGCCCAAGAAGGACGGGATTGTACGAATGTGCATTGACTACCGGACGCTGAACAACATCACCATCAAGAACAAGTACCCTCTGCCCCGGTTTGATGACATGTTTGAACAACTAAGTGCAGCTAAGGTATTCTCGAAGATAGACCTTCGATCTGGCTACCATTAAATCAAGGTCAGGAAGGAGGATATCCCAAAGACGACGTTCAACACCAAATATGGTCAGTATGAATTTTTGGTCATGCCGTTTGGATTAACGAATGCCCCTGCGGTATTCATGAACCTTATGAACAAGGTCTTCTATGAATATCTGGATCAGTTTGTTATTGTCTTCATCGATGACATTCTGATCTACTCGAAGACCAAAGAAGAGCATGAAGAGCACCTGAGGAAAGTTCTGGAAACCTTAAGGAAGGAGAAGCTCTATAGTAAGCTATCTAAATGTGAATTCTTCTTAGACAAGGTGGATTTTCCAGGCCATGTTGTCACAGGAGAAGGAATTTCGGTGGATCCAAAGAAAATAGCGGCTATTGAGAAATGGAGTACACCAAGTTCAGTTGCTGAAATCAGAAGTTTCTTGGGTTTAGCTGGCTACTACCGGAAATTTATGAAGGACTTCGCCAGGATTGCTGAGCCGATGACGAAGCTCACAAGGAAGAACGAAGAATTTGTATGGACTGAAGTTTGCCAGTCAGCATTTGAGGAACTGAAGAAGAGACTTACAACGGCACCGATACTTACGCTACCCGCAGGTACCGGCGGTTTCTCAATTTATATTGATACTTCTGGTAAAGGATTAGATTGTGTTCTTCAACAACACGAGAAAGTAATTGCTTATGCATCTAGGCAATTATGGACTCATGAGAAGAACTATCCCACGCATGATTTAGAGCTTGCAGCAGTTATTTTTGCACTGAAGCTTTGGAAGCATTATCTCTATGGAGAGAGAGTGGAAATATTTACAGACCACAAAAATCTTAAATATATTTTCACTCAGAAGGAGCTGAACATGCGACATAGGCGATGGCTCGAGCTGATGAAAGATTTCGACATCGACCTGTAATATCATCTGGGTAATGCTAATGTTGTTGCAGATGCACTTAGTCGATACCCGATGGCAATATTTTGACCAAGGAGCGGCATTTGCTGGAAGACATAGAGAAGCTTGGACTGGAGATTGTACTGCCTGAAGAGAAAATGAAAAAACTGGAAAGAGAAGCTATTGTACCAGGAGATGGTTCATCAATGATGCAGTTGCAAGTGCGTTCAAGTCTGATGGACAGAGTCAAGGAGACACAATTCCAAGACGAGACACTTTACAAACTCAGAGATCAAGTGCTGGCAGAAACACTTGAAGGATTCTCAATCGCCAGTGACGAAACATTGAGGCGTGGTACAAGGATTTGCGTACCAACTGGCGAACTGAAGAACGAGCTGATGCAAGAAGCGCACCAGTCGCAGTATTCCATACATCCAGGAGCTAACAAAATGTATCGGGATATGCGTACTGTAGTGTGGTGGTACGAAATAAAGAAGGACGTATCCAGGTTTGTGGCTAGATGTTTGATTTATCAACAAATAAAAGCCAGCAGACAGAGACCAGCAGGACTGTTGCAGCCGCTAGACATCCCAGAGTGGAAATGGGAACACATAACGATAGATTTTGTGTCAGGTTTGCCTCGATCCCAAGGAGGGAAGGATGCCATTTGGGTTATTGTGGACCGACAAACGAAGTCAGCTTATTTTATTCTCTTCAAGGTTGGTCTATCCACCGAGAAGTTGGCAGCACTGTACATGCAGCATATCTACCGGATTTATGGAGTTCCGGTAAGTATCGTATCTAACAGAGATACCAGATTCACCTTTCACTTCTGGAAGAGCTTGTATGACAGTTTGGGAACACAATTGAAGTTCATCACCGCCTACCATCCCCAAACTGACGGACAATCAGAAAGAACTATCCAGACGCTAGAGGATATGCTGAGATCTTGCATCTTAGAATTTGGAGGGTCTTGGGAAGACCACTTGCACTTGGTAGAGTTCTCCTACAACAACAGCTACCAAGCTAGCATCGGTATGACTCTGTTCGAGGTACTTTATGGACGTCGTTGCCGCACTCCACTTGCTTGGGACGACGTAGGAGAAAGAGTATTGCTTGGACCTGAGATGGTGACCGATACAACAGAGAAGGTAAAGGTGATTAGAGACAAACTCAGGATTGCTCAGGACAGACAAAAGCATTGGGCTGATAGCAGTCATCGACCACTGGAGTTCAAAGCAGGATATAGTATCTTCGTCAAGATTTCCCCTACCCGAGGAACTATCAGATTTGGCAGAGTAGAAAAGCTGAGCCCCAGGTACATCGACCCATTCGAAGTTTTGAGCCGAGTCAAAAAAGTAGCATACCGATTAGCTTCACCAGCTAATCTTGAGGGTGTGCACAACGTCTTCCATATTTCACAGCTCAGACGCTACATCCCGGATTCGAGCCACATCTTGGACCATTCAGAGCTGGAGATTGGACCCAGCCTCACAGTACCAGAGAAGCCAGTGGTGATTTTAGACAGAGGTGAGAAGAAAACCAGGAACTCTGTGACGCCCATAATCAGAGTTATGTGGCGACACAATTTCCCAGGCGAGTCTACCTGGGCGCGAGAAGATGAGATGCGGGAGCAGTATCCGTATCTATTTGAGACCTGAGGTAACTCCTAACCCTATCCTTTAATTTCGAGGACAAAATTTTCTAAGAAGGGAAGGTTGTGAAACCCGTAAAATTTTGGATTATTAGATTACTAATTTAATGCTTACTATTATTTATTATATTTAGTCCGATCAAAAAAAATTTATTATGATTTTCAAAAAATAAATTATTTGGATTTTTGATTGTGCCCTATCCCGATCCCGCATCCGGATCCGACTCCGAACTCGTTCCCGAGTTCGAACCCATATTCGGATTATTTTCATTAAAATAAATTGTATTAATATTTTTTTCTAAGGAAAACTTTCCTTGAGAAAGGAAATATTTCCTTTCCTTTCTGTTTCCTCTCTGCAAGCAAAGAAATGTGGCCGATCCTTTTCTCTTCCCCGCAGTCGAAACTGCCATGGCCTCCTCAGCTTCCCGAAACCGCCGCTACCCCTTCCTTTTCCCCTTTCCGTAACCCCCGCGCCATTTCCTAGAAAACCCTCTCCATCACTTATCCCTCTCTATCACTCAGCCATCTCCCCAAAACCCTCTCCCCAAGCCCTAGCCACCCAGGCCAGCGCCCCACCGGCAACCTCGTCCAGGCCGAGCGCCGATCCCGCTGCTGTTGTTCCCGCAGCCCCGCCGACGTGGTGCCTCCCGCCGTCGAACCTCCCGTGCGGCCCCTCTCGGCCGACCCTCCTCCGCCCACTTCCAGAGCCGTCCGCCCCGGCGACCCCCTCTGCCATCGGCCCCGTCCGTAGCACCCCGGCCAGCCCATCTCGGCCGACCCCTTGCGTGCGCCGCTCGCCATTTGACCCCGAGCCCGATTCGGCCGTCCGTGCCCGGTCCAGCACCTCTCCGTGTCTGGCTTGCTATTCCGAAGCTGTTGTTTCGGTTTTCTGTGGCTGATCCCGCTGTCCAGCGCTTTCCGTTTCCGTTTTCGAGATTATCCCGCGGCTCCCTAATCAACGGATATTGGATAATTTCTGTTAATCAGAGTAGTTTGTACCGCCCGTAGAGTCAATGATGACATGGTCCCCGATCCCGCTATGGGAATCTGATCGATTCGTAGTTTTGAATTTTTCTGAATGATTCTGTTGCTTTGACTTTGTTTTGTGATTTCTGTGGTTTTTCGGAATTTTCGAGTAAAGTTTGAATTTTCCTAAATTATCTCGTATATGGTTCTGTGACCATTTTCTTATTAGATTGGTTCTGTGGTTTTCGGTTTTCCGAAATTTTATTTCAGGTTTTTCGGATTAAACCACATTGCTACA
Organism: Iris pallida; assembly: GCA_029216955.1. NCBI lineage: Eukaryota > Viridiplantae > Streptophyta > Magnoliopsida > Asparagales > Iridaceae > Iris > Iris pallida. The sequence goes on along the minus strand of JANAVB010014999.1, from coordinate 4,014,061 downwards.
CGGAACTCTCTCCTAGAGTATTAATTGTTATTGATTATGGGATATTGGGGGTGTAGTGTAATGTTCTATGACCAATACCTTCATATTACATAATTGTGCGAGCTTACTCCTTTTCACACGGGGATAAGCCGTATCGTATCACTAGGATACTATTGTACAACCAATGCCGGTCATAAGCATTACATGCTCAAATCACATTGATTTCAATTATAAAAATATATTGTTTAAGTATTTCAAACTGTTTAAATTGCAAATTTTTAATTATTAGTTGAATTGTTAGATTTTCATAATTGTGCTTTGCTCCTTTCCTGACTGGATTCCGCACCCCCAATAGGTTCCATTGATGATGCTGAGCTATTGATTAATAGCTATTACGACCCTGAGCTCTACCCAGCTGTGCTGCCAGAGTCCCAATCGGACGATGTTGATCTCATGGCTGAAGAGCCAACTTTCTAGATGATGACAGTTCCTTGCTAGTTTTTATGTTTGAATTTAAGACAGTTTTATTTTATCAAATATATCAGATGAATCTTTTTGTTGGACAAAGTTTTTAATATTCATAATTTTAGAAGTTGTGACAAATATATACATCGTGTTGTTGAGATTACCTGCAAGTGGATACAGCTTACTGCCGCCGTCTCACAACGGTACAGGCTGGGCATGATCCGATTCGACCCAATAATTTGGGACCGGGTCGTGACACGGTACAATAAAGGTGTCTATCAAATCCAAATAATAATCGGTTCCTAAAAATAACCTAAAATGTCATATTGCTTTCACTTCTACCGATTTGCCATCACTCACATAGATGTATCTTTCACCATCAATTGGCTTTGGTAGCTCAGACAACCTTGTCTATAAACACTAATGTGGGTAGTAGCACCAGAATCTAACCACCACGTGCTTTTAGGTACTAAATCTAAATTAACCTCAGAACAGACCAAATTTGGAAATGTACTTTTTTTTATACGCCATGCGTGGTACTTTGTACATTTCTTCCTTATGTGTCTTGTCTTATCACAAAAGAATAACCCTTAGTTTTATATTGTTGTTTCTTTTGATCTGGACCCTTAGCAGCTACTGTATTCATTTTTTTTTTGCCCTTAAAGTTTATTCCATTAAACATGAAAATTAAAATCTTATTAGCAGATATTTTAACAACATTAACTGTAAAGAGAACAAAACAACAAAAAATGAACATGCTCTAACAAATAACCAAAGCGTAAAATATAGTCAAACAAATTCAAATAATGGTGAACCCCATCTCAAGATACCTAGTACATCATTAGTATCAAGTCTTTGGATAGTGATATTAACTACAAGTGGTATTCATGGTGTAATGATCAAAGTTGACAATAAGTCATGTCAAATAATAAGCCTATCTTTGGATCGGGTTATTATTTACATGTAAACCGTATAATTGTCACACATTTATCACCACAAGTATGTGTACAATTCGGCCAAGTATTAACCTTCCTTTGGGCCGGCTAATACTCGCATGAATTAACACACACAAACATCTAACATCCCTCATAGACTATCTACGCAAGAGAGGTCACTTTGGCGACATCTTGTTTCAATGGGTCTATTTAGAATATTAGACGACTATTGCTAGTCACAAAAGGCACCAAATTTTTTTTGAATGTTGACTAAATTTTACAAAACCGAATAATATCTAAAACTTTATGTACATGCATAATTAAAATATTGCAACTCAAATAAGATAATCATAAGCATGTGAATCTCTTTACATGATTCAAACAAATATTCTTAATTTGACTAAACTGAGCATTGTCAACATAATAAAATTCACGTAATATTTTACTGAAGATATGGACCAATTGATTGCTTCAAATAACCCATAAATATTATATTAAAATAATCTGTTGAAGATATGTACGTCAATAGATTACATCAAATATATAACTTAGAACATAAATTTATTGGAAACTAAATTTATGCCAAACATAAAATTGTCTATATTTGATTCCAATTTGTCCTCCAATCATCAACTTAGATTGGAAAATACTCTAAATTGAGTAACACCGAATATCTATCAGCATGAGTAATTAGAATCTACCCGACATTCCATATTATCACATATCCAGCAATAAGCATATTCATGCATATTTAATATAATGGAGAATTTCTACGGTCATTATCACTTGCGTCCATATCTAATATTTAAGCATGAACTGAGAGATCATTTTTGTATATAAATTATGAATTCTATCAATATTTTCTTAATGTGGCGATCAAATAAACAAAGGATTGACAGCAAATCAATGTACTTGTAAGCAATGGAGAACCATGTATGCAAAAAATAAAATAAATAAATTATGATGTGCAAACATGTTGGAACAGTTGTTTATGTACGGAAACAACTCAGAAGTAGAAGACAAGATCACAATAGTTGTTCTCTTTATTTAGCCATCTAATACAACACTAAGGAAATATATAAATTATATTCCACCATAAATTATAACCCACCATGTGTATTACTGCCAACAATTTTGATCAAACAACACAAACATAAGTGTCATCCTAGTCCATTAACTATGGATGTATCGTTTGGATACATGTCCAGCAAGATCTGGCCGGAACAAAATTTTATTCGTGTATCAAGAAATCAGTTATTGAGAAACTGTAGATCTAATATTCGTGTATCATAAATATTATTTTATGAACCATTGGAACCCTAAATTAAAATTAGAATGAAGGATCTATAATTTTTGAACAATAACAAAAAATTGATTCTGAAACTTCAACCTCATAAATCAAACAGGAAGGCTCTGATACCACTTGTTAGAAATTTTATTGTGCCCTATCGATTCATGAGATGAAAAAAATAAATTAAATTACGGAAGCGTACCTGAATCTATTTCTAGACTTGATGGACCTTGAAGCGAACGTCTCTTTATTGGGTTCGATCTTCCAACTTGCTACGACCCTTAATGACAAAGAAGAATCCGAATCATTTGTCCTGTAGCACCAAATTTTTAAAATGAGGATAATTTTAAAATTTTGTAATTATAATTATTTAATAATGATATTTAAACCATATTATGATTTTTGGTGATTTTTAGTTATTTTAAAAAACTATTTAAAACCACGACTTATGATTTTGATGTTTTGCTAGTGCAACCTTAGAGATTACTTAACCTAGAGACTAACCATGATCATATGAGCCTAGTCATAGGTTTAGAACATCAAGTTAGGGCTTTTTTAGCCTAAGGGGTATTTTGATAATTTACTAGGAATTATTTGAAATTATTGGATTTATGTGAATTATTATCATTAAATTATTGTCATGAGAGTCCCTAACCTAGTTTACCCTAATCTGGAGGTTAGCCACTAACCTAGAGAGTAGAGGATGGATATTGCATATTAGTCAAGGTAGAAAAATATCTAGATATTTACTTTTGTGATATTTCTTGAAAACCTAAAGATCTAAGCTACCTTTACATAGAAGTCAACCTTCCTTAACTTGGAAGCAACCCAAGGACACCCCCCCTTGTCTTGGCCGGCCATAGGGTACCCCCCCCCCCCCCCAATCCTATTTAGTCACTACCCATCTCATTTAGATACCCTTTTACATTTCATTAAACCTTGAAATTTCCATTCCTTCACAAGACCATAACTTGATCATTTTTTTATCCAAATCACCTCTAGTCTTTTGCATTGAGATCCTACAACATCAAAGGTGCTAAGGGAGGCTAGCAATCAAAGTTTCACAAGGCTAGGACATCACCAAGAGAAGTGGACACCCCCCTATTCTAGGCTTTTTATTGAGTTTTCACTCAATAGGTAATTACCCTCAAACCTTATTAATACTGTGATTTCTCTTCATAAATGCATGCATATAGGTATACCCTAACTGTGGGTCAAGTTTGGTAGGAAGTAGGTTTGGTTTGGTGTTCGTATCGGACACGTATCCTAGGTTATAAAACCATGTTTGATGAATTGCCCCAAAGGTTTTGACTTCTGTAAAATATAGAACAAATTACATTTTCAGGTAGCCCTAACCTTGCTAACCCTAACCCTAACTTACTGAGCATGAATCCGAGTCGTGTCTGTCTCTAAAATGGACACGAACTCACTGTACGATGTACACGAACATTGCCCTGCTACCACGCTGTTCGTGCTCACTGCAC